>JAYESA010000002.1:136415561-136515561 GCA_036927795.1 Iris macrosiphon
CCAACTAAAAGACTTACTAGCAAACACTAGCAAAACTTAGCAAGCAACTTGCTAGCAAACACCATTCCACCAACGCCCACTATTCCCACAGCAGACCCGCCCCCTTACAATGCCACACGGACCCGCCAACCCACTCCCATCTCTCTCCCTATTCGATATAATATATATATATATATATATATATATATATATATATATATATATATATATATATATATATATATATATATATATATTTCATAAAACCCTAACCTAAAACTTTCAGACCCTCCCCTTCTCATCTAGACCTAGAGAGAGCCGCCACCGCAGCCAGAGAACCCCGCCAGGCCGTCCAAACCAATCCGACCACCGCGACCCCGCGCACTGCAGATTTCCACATGAGGTACCTTTGTTCCGGAGTTGCTTCCCGTCGACTCGCTCAACCAAACGTCGTTCCGTCTTCACCGGTATGCTCATCCCTTAACCCTCTTCCATATCTGTATGATAGCAGACCTCGAACAACGTGTACCCATAGGCGAAAACAGCGTCCAAGTTGGCGCAAGCAGACCGAATTCTGGGATCGCAGAAAACTGCGGTGACCACCCATGTTGCCGAGTTCGTATCTCCCACCACAGAGATCCGAACGATGATTCTTTTTGGTATGTGTAAACCACTTGACCTAGTTTATTTTTTGTTAAATAACCCTAGATTATTAACTGCTGTGGACAAAATAAAATTTGTCACAAAATCCCGCGAACCCACTTTTCTCCGATTTCTAAAAGTTATGAAAAGGAGCGCGCCCCGCCAAACGGGACCGTTCCACCGTGTACCAAGTGTACCGAACGGTGCGTGCAGCGTAACCGGATACGTAAAAATTTGGAGAAACTGATTCGGACTCGTGTGCGCGCCGAAATCAGCCCGTATCCGCGGACACACCCCGTGTCGTAACTTTTGTGAAAGTCGCGCGCATTTTGTGCACGCTCGTTAGATTGCAACGAAACTTATATCACTGGACTCGTGTAACGCGCTGGTCCTGTGACCCAATTTTTGCGCAATTCTGAGACAGTTGACCAAGTCGCTAATTGGCGGGCCCTACAGTTGACTTTTTGGACGAAATTATGTTCGGCCCATCGGAATCCATATTTGGACATACCGTTGGGTTCGTATTGACATTTAGAGTTGGTTTACCTAATTTGTTCTATTTAGAGACTGTTACCATTGGCACGCTTTTCGGTGCAAAGTAGGCCACACGTGGACCCCACTTTTATCCGAAATTACCGTTTTGCCTCTGTGTCCAAATTGGACGAAAGGGGAGTGCTTTTTAGCTATTTTGCTTATTCTGGGAACGTTGGTGATGTTTATTTCAGCATCCGGAGACGTTCATTCTGAGGTCGTAGCTTCTGACTCTTGGAGTTGACATCGGGATATTACATTTTTGCAGCTTTCTTGCCAGGCAAGATACCTTGCCAAATTATTTACAATATTTTACATGCTTAGTATATTTCTATATATTTATTTTATTTTTGTTTATTTATTGCATGTGTAGTTCCTTTCAGTCATTACTATATATTAGATATGTTGACACACACTTGACACTTAGTATCATAGAGGACAATCATTAGGCGTATGGGCTTTTAACCACTCTGGTAAACCGTAGTATATAGCTCACACTACGGGCGTGTGTCGTGCTGGTCGCTACCCCCGCGGTATGTCGATTTCTGGAGTCTCGCTGGTCGCTACCCCCGCGGTATATCGATTTTTGATGTCCATTGACGGGTGTGTGAGTTGTGAGGTAGATCGAGTAGCCTACCCTTGCCCATACGTCGAAAAGTTGTCCTCATTTGTATTCATATAGATTGTCTTGTACAACGTACTTATTTATTTTCAAATTATATGTATGTTTACTGTATTCAAATTGGCTTGGTTCTATGTATCTTGTTACGTCCCTCTGAGGACCTGGTCCCTTTCCAGGTGTATCTGTTCTTGAGTATTTGCAGGAGCGCAGATTCGGATGGTCACATATGTTTCGAGGATGTCTTCTCTCCGAGCCCCATGATTGTTAGCTGGTATTCCTATATTGTGTTTATTGTGTTGTACTTTTCCATTCGAGTTGGTAGTGGATTTGTTTCCATCCAACCATCATCCTTAGATACTTATATTGAGATCTAGTTTCATAGGTATTGGTTATTTATTTATATTTGATTTTTGTGGATGAGATTTAGATTGTACCCTGTGACTTGTGATAGATTTTATACCACTTGTGGATTTGATATTCATATTACAGCGTACCTATAGGTTATGGTTTTCATATATTGGAGTTGCCATATCCATGCGGCTGGCATGTTTACGTGTCCTAGTCCTATGTATTTTGGGACTGGGGCGTGACATATTTTTGTGGTGGCCCATGCAGGTCGAGAGTATATTGTCTCGGTTACGTTATTGTACCGAACAAGCATGCACCTAGGAATAGAGTATAGGATCTCATCCACAATTGACTATGATTCGCTCTCCTTCCAATCCATTCTATCTGAATAATTGTATCATGCTTGATTCCTGTACTTCCCTAATAGTTCTTTGAGAATAACCTTCTGCTAGAATATAGGAACCCCTATTATTAGGATGATATATGGTAGCACACCTATTAAGAATACAACGAGAATATAGACACACCACTAAGTTTAGAATATCTAGTGAGCCCTAGAATTACTTATCTATAGATTGGTTTACCATTACCCCTTGATGTATTATGAGGACTTGGGAGTAGTATAGATACTACTAGAGTTAGTTAGAAGTTTGACCATATTGTTTGACCCTAGTATTGAGGGACCAATAGAAATCTAAGGTTAAATATTAGGGCTGGACCTAACTCTTATGGTGAGATAATATTATAACTATGAACTTAGATTATTGTCTTATTAGTAGCAGACAGTACCTTAGGAAGCCAAGAGCAATAAATATAACATTTCTCTTGATCATAACTCGAACATAGAAACTAGCATACCACTCCTCCTTAGAAAACCACGATGCTATATAGAGCCCCCTATTTTAATTTCATATATTGTTCCTCTGCGACCTTAGCGTTCGCTAATTGTGCGACGACCAAATTTTGTTCCTCTATTCTTCATCTTTCAACTCGTGCCATCTGACACTTCTGATTATAGACCAAGTAAATTTATTCTATGTTAGGATATATATAGCTTGCTAGAATTTTGGTTGTTACTCTTGAATTTTTTTTGAATTGTGTGCTTAGTAGTTAGAACTTGATGGTTTAAGCTATTTTTGTAGATTGAGACATGTTGCTTATCCCTTAGTTTTAAATTGCGTAACCTGTACCCCCACCTCGATACGAGTTATATCCCCTTTCCCCCTGGAAGGCCAGTAACTGTTCCGTCCTTACTATTGACATTTACACTAAGACTAGGACTTAGTATGACCATGACCTATGTAATGTAAGAGGATACCCTAATAAGTACCAAGACCCCTTCCCGTAGACCTTAACAGGAGTTTCTACGGTATCCTTAAGGCAATTACAATATTAGTTTAGTGTTGTAAGTTGGGTAGTATACCTCACAACCTAGTATCACATAGTCTTTTGCCCTATTATTGAAGTGTAGCTGAATGACATTAACCGTGTGCTAGCATAAGAAGATAATATTTTATCAGACTGTAGAGCTTAGAAGCCCATATTCCTATTTGGTCGACTATCGACTTAGACAAGGATTCAGTATGACCACTGTAGAGATTATGGAGTCTTATGTTTTATGAACTTGAATTGTTATGCACCTTCTTTCATCATAATCCAGCGTATTTATGTTTGCTGTACTACCTTGACTTATGCTGCTATTATAGCCTAGTTTTTGCAAGCTTATTCTTTTATCGAGCTTGCTCATGGCATATGTATTATTGGGTGCACACAATGATACAATTGCCTATTCAGAATCGGTGTATTAAGGTCTAGCTAACCTTAGTGCGCTTGGTTCGCTCTTCGCATGACTACTTTACGTGGATTGAGATATATGGTAGTAGACGAATATACTTGCCCCTAGATATGTCTGACACATCATATCGGTTACATAACTGTACTGATACGAGCATATAAATAGAAAATTACTAAAAATAGGATTTTAATCCACAACTGTCCTGACAACTCTCTTTTCGAATTCCTTAATCTCTTTGAACCTCGTACTTGTATTATGTCACCATCACCTCGAATTCTTTATTACTGCTCTCCGTCTTCCCTTATTTCGGAAAGACGAAACCTCGTGCTGGTATAAGTTGACACTGATAGTACTAGATATACCCCATAAGGGTAATTACATGACTTAGTGACCCCCTTTTATAATTGATTAAGGGCATATCATAGGTGATCTATTTGGTGTTAAAACTTTGAGGATTGAATAATATGATTAAATAATTTGAGGAATAGTTTTCCTAGATGTATAGCCTTAGGTGATAGATGGATAAATTTTAAGTTCGGTAGATTGTGAACCCCTCACCCAAAATTAGACCTACTTGGCTTAGATAGTGAGACTAAGGCTAGATTGAATCCAGTTAGAAATAGAACACGATATTATTTTTATTTAATTTTATAATAATTATATCACTTAGCGCCCTTTATCGTGCTCCGATAATTGGAGCACTACACTAGCCATTGCCTTCCTACAAATTCTACACCCTTATCCTAGACGTGTCCATCATCCAATTCCCATATTTGTGCAATTTTTTAATTATTGGGCGCTTTATGCAAAAGAGCATTTTAGTGTCCACACCATTGGACATGACACATGAAGAAACCTATTTTTTTCGCTCATGTGGATTTTCCCATGATTTATTTTTCGGGATGTGCAACGTGCAACATCGCCCCCTCCTTTAAACCTAGCCTTGCATTTTAAACAATGCAAATCTTATACCACCCTTGACTTTCTACACGGCTTAGTTTTAATTTCGAGGACGAAATTTATATAAGTTGGGTAGAATGTAAAACCCCTATCCTAGAAAATCGTATATACCCTTTTTATTTATTAATTATTAATTTAATTGTAGTAATTAGTGGCTAAATAGGAGAAATAAATTTTTAATAATTTTTATTTTAGGTGTTCGGACACTTAGAGGATTTATGGGACCATTAAAATTTTTTCGAAATTTATTTCATGTAGGAGACCCCTTGAGCAGTTGCTAGCCTAACGGTGTGCATTATTCTAATCTATAAATTTTCTTAGAGTATATATATATATATATATATATATATATATACAAATATATATATGTATATATTTATTTTAAAAAGAAAAAGGAAAAGAAAAGAAAAGAAAGTATTAATAAACTAATAATAATAATAATAACTATTACTAATAACTAATAACTAAAGCAAAAGTAGCAAAACTTAAGCAAACCAAAGCAATTCCCATTCCAACTAAAGTAGCACGTTAGCAAACCAATTCCATTCCATTAGCAAACCAATTCCATTCCATTAGCAAACCAATTCCAACTAAAAGACTTACTAGCAAACACTAGCAAAACTTAGCAAGCAACTTGCTAGCAAACACCATTCCACCAACGTCCACTATTCCCACAGCAGATCCGCCCCCTTACAATGCCACACGGACCCGCCAACCCACTCCTTTCTCTCTCCCTATTCGATATATATATATATATATATATATATATATATATATATATATATATATATATATATATATATATATTTCATAAAACCCTAACCTAAAACCTCCAGACCCTCCCCTTCTCATATAGACCTAGAGAGAGCCGCCACCGCAGCCAGAGAACTCCGTCAGGCCGTCCAAACCAATCCCGACGACCGCGACCCCGTGCACTGCAGATTCCCACACGAGGTACCTTTGTTCCGGAGTTGCTTTCCGTCGACTCGCTCAACCAAACGCCGTTCCGTCTTCACCGGTATGCTCATCCCTTAACCCTCTTCCATATCTGTATGATAGCAGACCTCGAACAACGTGTACCCATAGGCGAAAACAGCGCCCAAGTTGGCACAAACAGATCGAATTCTGGGATCGCAGAAAACTGCGGTGACCACCCATGTTGCCGAGTTCGTATCTCCCACCACAGAGATCCGAATTCGGTAATTTTTTTTGGTATGTGTAGACCACTTGACCTAGTTTATTTTCTGTTAAATAATCCTAGATTATTAACTGCTGTGGACAGAATAAAATTCGTCACAAAATTCCGCGAACCCACTTTTTTCAGATTTCTAAAAGTTGTGAAACGGAGCGCGCCCCGCCAAACGGGACCGCCCCGCCGTATACCAAGTATACCGAACGGTGCGTGCAGCGTAACCGGATACGTAAAAATTTGGAGAAACTGATTCGCGGACACACCCTGTGTCACAACTTTTGTGGAAGTCGCGCGCATTTTGTGCACGCTCATCAGATTACGACAAAACTTACACCACTGGACTCGTTGTAACGCGCTGGTCCTGTGACCCAATTTTCACGCAATTCTGAGACAGTTGACCAAGTCGCCAATTGGCGGGCCCCACAGTTGACTTTTTGGACGAAATTATGTTCGGTCCATCGGAATCCATATTTGGACATACCGTTGGATTCGTATTGACATTTAGAGTTGGTTGACCTATAATTTGTCCCATTTAGAGACTGTTACCCTTGGCACGCTTTTTGGCGCAAAGTGGGCCACACGTGGACCCCACTTTTATCCGAAATTACCGTTTTGCCCCTGTGTCCAAATTGGACGAAAGGGGAGTACTTTTTAGCTATTTTTCTTATTCTGAGAACGTTGCTGATGTTTATTTCAGTATCCGGAGATGTTCATTCTGAGGCCGTAGCTTCTGACTCTTGGAGTTAACATCGGGACATTACATTTTTGCAGCTTTCTTGCCAGACAAGATACCTTGCCAAATTATTTATAATATTTTACATGCTTAGTATATTTTTGTATATTTATTTTATTTCTGTTTATTTATTGCATGTGTAGTTCCTTTCAGTCATTACTATATATTAGATATGTTGACACACACTTGACACTTAGTATCATAGAGGACAATCATTAGGCGTATGGGCTTTTAATCACTCTGGTAAACCGTAGTATATAGCTCGCACTACGGGCGTGTGTCGCGCTGGTCGCTACCCCCGCGGTATGTCATTTTCTGGAGTCTCGCTGGTCGCTACCCCCGCGGTATGTCGATTTCTGATGTCCATTGACGGGTGTGTGAGTTGTGAGGTAGATCGAGTAGCCTACCCTTGCCCATACGTCAAAAAGTTATCCTCATTTGCATTCATATAGATTGTCTTGTACAGCGTACTTATTTATTTTTAAATTATATGTATGTTTACTGTATTCAAATTGGCTTGCTTCTATATATCTTGTTACGTCCCTCTGAGGACCTGGTCCCTTTCCAGGTGTATCTGTTCTTGAGTATTTGCAGGAGCGTAGATTCGGATGGTCACATATGTTTCGAGGATGTCTTCTCTCCGAGCCCCATGATTGTTAGCTGGTATTCCTATATTGTGTTTATTGTGTTGTACTTTTCCATTCGAGTTGGTAGTGGATTTGTTTCCATCCAACCATCATCCTTAGATACTTATATTGAGATCTAGTTTCATAGGTATTGGTTATTTATTTATATTTGATTTTCGTGGATGGGATTTAGATTGTACCCTGTGACTTGTGATAGATTTTATACGACTTGTGGATTTGATATTCATATTACAGCGTACGTATGGGTTATGGTTTCCATATATTGGAGTTGCCATATCCATGCGACTGGCATGTTTACGTGTCCTAGTCCTATGTATTTTGGGACTGGGCGTGACAGGTAGCACTTAAAAGGACCTATTTCCCATCTATTATGGATTTTTGGGAAATAGCTTCGAGCCTGATTTTACCTCCTGGAGGATCGAGGAAGGCTGCAAGCGGGAGACCTAGTTATGACAATAGTTAAAGTTTGCAGACTTACTATAGTTGTATGATTTATGAATACAAAATTTTGTACTGTAACTTTTATATATATATATATATATATATATATATAAAACATATTTTCACCTACCTTAGTTTTGTGATTGAGTATAATATCTGTTTCCTTTATATTATGAGATATTGGTTATACAGTACTAGTTCTAGAAAGCGTTATACCGCCGACACTGCGGCGTAGGCTGGGCGTGCCCACTCACTCATACCTGAACACCCGGGTGCGGGTCGTGATAATGCCAAACCTATTGGAATTGGCGAAATAGTTAAGGTTGTTAAATTAGAAAGTCATCATTCTTGTTTAGCTAGACTTACAACAAGACGTCATAGACTAGCTACCGCTGCATGGGTTAAGACCTGTATAGTTGATATGATTAAAGATAATCAGTCGTATAGTGCATCATAAACGTTAAAGATATATTTAGGGAACATCGTATACATATTACTTATTCCAAAGTCTGGAGGGCCAGAGAGATGGTGTTAGCTGAAATAAATGATAGTTATGATGAGGCATATGCTAGTTTTGAAGAGTATGGTTTTAGAATTATGGAGACGAATCCAGGTAGTAGATGTTTCCTTAAGACTGCCAAAAACAATAGTTTTCAAAGAATTTTTATTTGTTTTAAGACTTGCATTGGCAGTTTTTAAGGGGTTTTCTACCGGTTATTAGTACTGATGCTATATTTCTTTTATCTAAATACCAGTGTCTTATTTATTGCTTGTGCTCACAATCCTAACTATCAATTATATCCTATTGCTTATGCAGTTGCTGAAGGTGAAAATAGTGATTCTTGGTCTTGGTTTTTAAACTCTTTTAGAATATATTTTGAAAGTTTCTCTAATAATTGGAGTAAAATTTTATTTATACCTGATAAGCAAAAATGATTAATACATGCTATGCATGCTATTTTTTCAGAATTTTCTCATTTTTTTTGTGTTCGGCATTTTAAACAAAATATGAAGAAAGTTGTGAAAGAACGGACATTTTAAAACTTGTTAGACTCGCTTGCTAGATCGTACAATCAAATATACGCAGAGAATTTATTTGAAATAATTAAAGCCGAGAACATAACAATGTACGATTGGCTTATTGACGTAAACGATAAAAATCGTCGTTTTGAGTATTGGATAACTGCGTATGCTCCTTGTACTAGATTAGATATTAATATTTCTAATCTTGCTGAATGTTTTAACAATTGGATTAAGAATTTACGAGATAAACCAATAACTATACTTCTCGATGGTATTAGAGCCAAGATTATAACACTTCATGACAAGAACAAAAATATTGCTGAAAATATAGATACAGATTATTGTCCGAAGATATTAAAGACTATGACTTGTATTATCAAAGAAAAACATCATATAGAAATATTAGGTAATGATAGTTATACGTTTGAAATAATAGATCGTGAAAGTAGTAGAATATATATTGTACGATTAGACGATAGATCTTGTATATGTTTTAGGTGGTACCATACTTATATACCATACATACATGTATGTTTTGTGTGTAGATATTGCAATATAAGCTCATTTGGTTAGAGAAGAAATGGAAGTACCAGATATACGACGCAAAGTCGGAAGACCAAAGAGGAACCGTATCAAACCCCAAAAATCATCGACAAGGAAACTTTGTTGCAGTAATTGTGGTGCGATTGGACACAACAGAAGAAGATTTACTAGTTAGCCAAGAAAGTAAAGTAGAATTATTGAAGATTGTTGTAACTTTCATCATCAAACATTATTTCATTACAAACTAGCAAATATTGTACTTTCAAATAAGAAAAGTTGACAATCATTTTTTATTTAAAAATTTAAATTGTTCTTCATTTCAAACATTGTCACAAATCATACTTACAAATAAGAAAATCTTTCATCTACCAAGAAAATATTTCCTCCTCCTCCTCTTGAGTCTGGGTATGAACTTGTGATGATGGAGTTGAAAAAAATAATTATGTGAAAGTAATAATTAACTAGCATACTTAAAATTTTAAAAATTACATGTCCACTGAATATTTTGTTACATACGTGGTTTTTACGTTCCTGAATAATAATGCCAGTAGTCAGCCAATCAGGAATACATCCATCATTTTGGTTTGCCTTCTAAAAAAAATTACATAACTATTATTACCTACTAATATATATATATATATATATATATATATATATATATATATATATATATATATATATATATATATTTCTTACTAAATTATAACAAATTTATTTCTAATCAAATAACTACAAAATTATTTCTAACTAAATACCTACAAATTTCAAATTAACTATCTTAATAATATACTTTATGTGTTTTTCTTCATTAGTTACTGTGTCAATGTGTAAGCAGACAAAGGGGAGAAAAATTACTGCTGTAAATAGGAGAGAGAAGAAGATTAGGACTGCTGTGAATGTAGAGGAGGGAAGAAGAAGAAGGTGTGTTGGAAGGTGAGAGAAAGAGAGTTTATAGAGGGGGGGGGGTACGTCAATATTATTGACGTTCTCTCCCTCAATCCGACAATAAATTGACGTTCTATAGTGACACGTGAATAATATTGACGTGTTGTTCAATGACCGATGCTGATCCGATAATATTATTGGAGTGTTATCTCCTTATTTGCAATTCCAGCAAACTTTTTTTTCTGATGCACAAATACATTTAATTTTTTCCCAAAATTTCTGTTTTAGTAGACCATTCCATTTTAACTTCTCACAGCTCTTTTACAGATCTTCTTTTTCTTCTTTTCAATTCATTTCGAGAATGGTTGTAGCTACACTTTGCATCGATCCCAATATAGTGAATTTGTAAGTGAACAGGGAAGTCTTGTTTGTTAGGTGGTGAATTGGTACTTGAACAGGAAGGCTTTTTGGTAGTCATTCATATGTACATCGATAACGATTCCATAGCAAGACTCTCAACGGTTGGCAATAATTTGCTTCTTGTGTTTTGAAGATGGATCCTAACCTGATACGATTAACCAATAATATGGATGAAGGCCTCTTGTCCTAACCTGGTAGGTATTATCAAGTAATCCCAATAAGCCATTACTACACATGCTCTAGGAGACATGAGACAAAATCGATCAACAATTTGTAGAAATAAAATAATTGATTAATTTACTTTGAAGAGAGAGTGTACATATATATAGGAGTAGGCTAGTCTTCTTCTTATTTTCTATCCGATGTGGGACTAAATAAGTCCTCCACAACTCAACACACCCCCTTAAGATGGGCGATAGATATCAATCATCTCCATATTGTTACAAAAAGTATCAAACTCTCTAGGATCTAAATCTTTAGTTAAACAATCAGTTAACTACTCTGCTGATTTCACATAGCTCAAAGCCAAAACTTTTCTATTTAGCTGCTCCTTGATGAAGAACCGACCAATCTCCACATGTTTGGTGCGATTATGCTGAACTGGATTGTGCGCAATATCAATTGCTGATTTGTTGTCACACCAAAGTTGCAGCGAGTCTCCTCTAAACAAACACATCTCAGCCAACAAGCTCTTCACCCACAATATCTCCCACAGGCTAACTGCCATAGCCCTGTACTCGGCCTCAGCTGTAGACCTAGCCACTATATCTTGCTACGCCATGATACAAGATAGCCACCAACAAAAATATAGTAACCTGTAGTGGACCTGTGATCGTCCATACAACCCGCCAAATCGGCATCACACTAGCCTTCAACTCTCAGATGTTCAGAATTTCTGAACCATAACTCCTTTCCTGGGCTTCCTTTAATATGCTTGAGAATTCTGTGAACTGCCTTCATATGCTGCTCTCTGGGATCATGCATATATCTACTCACCACACTCACGATATAAGTAATATCAGGTCTCGTATGACAACGATATATGAGCCGACCAACTAATCTTTGATATTGCTCCTTACTCACCGGATCACCACCCTCAGCACACAACTTGTGATTCTGCTCGATAGGAGTAGAAGCTACCCTGCAACCCAGCATTCCCGTCTCTCAAAGAAGGTCCAGAGCATACTTTAGCTGAGAAAGGACTATACCCTTTCGTGACCTTGCAATTTCAATTCCGAGGAAGTACTTCAACTGCCCCAGATCATTAACTTCAAATTCCTCTCCAAGCCTTTTCTTAACCCGTAGGATCTCCTCAGTATCATCTCTAGTAATTATAATATCATCAACATAAAATACAAGAACAGTGATACGAGTCTTGGAGTGCCTGTAAAACATAATATGATCTCCATTGCACTGCCTATACCCCATACCACAGACTGCAAGCCTGAATCTATCAAACCATGCTCTCGGATACTGCTTTAGTCCATACAAAGACTTCTTCAATTTGCATACCTTCTCGTTGCTTGTGAATTAGCAAATCCTGGTGGAATCTCCATATACACCTCCTCTTGGAGATCCCCGTGCAAAAAGGTGTACTTGACATCTAGATGATGTAGTTGCTAATTGAAGTTGGCAGCACATGACACCAATACTCGCACATTGCTCATCTTTGCGACTGGAGCAAAGGTCTCGTCATAGTCGATACCATAAGTTTGGCTATAGCCTTTAGCAATCAATCTGGCCTTGTACCTGCCAATCTTGCCCTCTGGAGTCTACTTAACAGTATAAACCCATTTACATCCAACAGCACGCTTTCCAGCTGGCAGTGGTACCAGCTCCCATGTGTCGTTCTTCTTCAAGGCCTGAAGTTCCTCTTGCATGGCACTTAACCATCTAGGATCTTGCTTAGCTACCTGCCAGTTGTTAGGTACAAGCACTGAATCTAATGATGCAAGGAAGAACTTAGCTGGAGGTTTTCCAGCATTGACTCTAGAAGTTCTACGAAGCAAGACATGAGGATTAGAAGTATCAGGAGATAAATTGTTACCAGGTGACTCAGATAGAAGGGCCGAAGAAGGTCCTGGAGAAGAGGGACTTGGGACATCAATATTTGTGGGTACTACCATAGGGACATCAGGAGGAAGCTCATGCTGCTCCTGTTGCTGCTGCTCCTATTGCTACTCCTGCTGTTGCTGCTCATGCTCCCTATATACTATCAGCTCCCCCTGACTGTCGGCTCCCCTTGAGATTCTATCACTCCTCGGCGACTCAAAAGGACATGGAATCATACCAACCACGATACCACTCTCATTCTCCCCCTCTCTACTAGCATCAGTAGAGCCATCCTCAAAAAATGAACTTAACTCCGTTTTCTTCCCATAAAATGGTTCAAACTCCCGGAAGATCACGTCCATACTGACAAACAATATTCTTTCAGTGGGACAACAACATTTTTATCCTTTCTGACTTGGTGAGTAGCCCACAAAGATATAATTAACTGCTTATGGATCCAGCTTTCTCACCATCATTCTGTGATCTCGCACAAAATATGTACAACCAAATACTTTGGGAGGAACAATAAAACTATTAGAGCCCAAGAGCATCTCACGTGGTGTCTTCATCGCTAATACTCTTGACGGCATCCTGTTGATAAGATAAGTTACTGTCATAACTGCCTCACTCCACAAGAATTTTGGCACATTCATTGTCAGCATCAAAGAATGTGCCACTTCTAGTAGATGCCTGATTTTGCGTTCAGCTACCCCATTCTTAGTAGGAGTGTATGAGCAAGTAGTTTGATGAAGAATTCCCTGACTAGAAATGAGATTAGCAAACTCCTTGTTGGTGTACTCGGTCCGATTATATATTCGAAGAATCTTCATATGTACTCCAAAATGGGTCTTCACATATGCCAAAAAGTCTTGAAAATATTTGTACACCTCAGATTTCTACTTCATCATGTAGATCCACGTCATACGTGAGTAGCAATCAATGAAGATAATAAACCATCTGAATCTACTGATAGAAGTAGTAGGGCACGGTTCCCAAACATCAGAATGAACAAGTACAAATGGCTCAAAACTTCGAAGACCAACCATTTTATAAGTATAACGTGTATGTTT
Source organism: Iris macrosiphon (assembly GCA_036927795.1). Lineage (NCBI taxonomy): Eukaryota > Viridiplantae > Streptophyta > Magnoliopsida > Asparagales > Iridaceae > Iris > Iris macrosiphon. The sequence continues at coordinate 136,429,445 of JAYESA010000002.1, forward strand.
TCCAAGTTCACAAGCATTACAAAATAACCTTTTTTTTCCTACTTTATTCATTATCTCAGGTTCTAACTTATTCAAACTATCAAAAGATAAATGCCCCAATCTGCAGTGTTGGAGCATTGCTTCTGTCTCTGGACCTCCACTAGTAGCAGCAGCAAGCATTGCAGCCTCCTGGTCCAGGTACCAAAGACCATCATGCCTGATGTCAGTTGCAAGCCTCTTTTCCGCGGCCTTCTCCTAGAAAGAACACATATCATGATAAAAAAGAACAGTGCAATTTAATTGATCAATGAGAGAGCTAACAAAAAGTAAGTTGACCAAAAATGAAGGAACATGCAATACAGATGACAGGGTAACAAATAAAGTACAATGGACCGAGCCAATACCCCTGATGGGTTGGGATATCCCATCAATAGTCTGAACTGTCTCGGGATGCATATTCTTGTTCGGATAATATAATGCAGATTCACTAGATGCACCTGTGATATGCCTAGATGCACCCGAGTCTATGATCCAACCAGTATAAGATTTAGTGGATGCAAGTGCCTGAACCGGAATACCTTTTCCCATATAAGAAGCGTAACCAGTAAAGTTTTCAAGGTAGGTAGTGTTATCCAGATCCTGAGTGGCCAATCCTTTGCTCTTAGAACTCTCAACCTGAAGCTTGAACTGATGTAGTTCCTCCAGCTCTATCATCTTAGCTCCAGTCATTTCGGTAGTGGTCTCCTCTATCAAAACTAGGTGAGAAACTCCCCGGCCTCCGCGTCCCCTGCCTCATTGACCTACACGTCCACCTCTCTGTCCTCTGCCTCCTCGGTCACGACCAGAATTACGGGGTTGAGGGCAGTTGTAGCTGAGGTGCCCTTTCTTTTCGCAATTGTAGCACTCCCTGTAATCACTGCTGGGAGCACTAGGAACCACCAATGCAAAATGGACAGCTGGTGAGGTCTCGCCTTTCATCACCTTCTATCGGATCTTCTCTTGCTCCATCGATGCAACAACCTCATCCAGGGATAGAAAAGATGGAAGATAACACATTATTGCCCTCCTAGCCTCAAACTGCGGGTTCAGACCCTTGAAAAAATGAGCCACATGCCTACGCTCAAGGTAATATTTTCCAAGGAGAACATCTACCCGATTTTGCAATGATATCGGATTATATTAGTCCAAGTCCGTCCATAAGAGACGTAGCTCCACTGCATACTGGAGTACCGTCTTCTCCCCCTGTGTGGTAGCATCAATCTTCTCCTCAACTTCCATCATCATCATGACACTCCCAGCTTCAGAGTACATCCCAGCCAATGTCGTCCAAACATCAGCTACACTAGAGATCGACTCCACTATCCCACCTATGGATGGAGTTTTCAGAAGTCAGCAGCCAAGAAACCACCAGAGAATTAATGTGACTCCATGTGCTCCACTCAGCACTCGTCTTATCCTTTGGCTCAGTACACTCTCCCTTCACATATTTTTCAAGCCCCTTGGTCCGAAGGTTCAACAGCGCCCTCCTAGACCAACTTAGGAAGTTTCTCGTCCCCTCAAGTTTGATGTCATTGGACAGCAACTCTATCTTTTTTATCACCTGCAATAGTTCATGTGCGGGCACAACAGCCCTACTGGATGATATCTCCTCTAATTTGGCTTGAAATACCCTGGCCACCCCCTCCAGTATCTCTTTCAACTCATGACTAGTCACAGGTGTTCCCATCTCCACAGTTGCACACAGGGACGAGGTCAAACGCACTCAAACATGTATCGTGCGCCTACATGCGATCATGACTTTTTCCATCTATTTGTACACCCCCAAACTCATGCGCCATGAGAAATGCACGATGGATATAACTTGCCGGAACAAGGGCTAGAAATAGAGATTTATGCAAAACTTTATAATCTCAGAATCCAGATTGAGCTCAAAATTAGAGGATCACATAAGAGTTTCTCTCTGATTATCCACGATCCAACGACGGGTTTGATGACACCCGCATGCAAACCCGCAGGGAACGTCGACGACACCTGAGGGCCGGGGTGCTTTCACGAACAGAGGAAGGTGGGGGGGGGGGCTTACACCCGGGTAGAGGAATGTGGGGGGGGGGGATCGGGTGAGAGACAGGTCGAAAGGAAATTCTTCTTATTTTTTAAATTTTTTTTTTTTGGAAATATGATTCAGAGTTTTGGCTCTGTACCATGTAGAGATAAAATAATTTATTAAATTGCTTCCAAGAGAGGGAGTACATATATATAGGATGAAGCTAGCCTCCTTCTTATTTTTTATCCGATGTGGGACTAAATAAGTCCCCCATAACTCAACACAATTCATGTCACAATCATGTCAATATGAATCAAGAACCAATGACGAAACTCGATTATCTGGACTCTGTATACCTTCCTTTCTTGCTTGATTTGTCCGTTGCTGGAATAGCAGATGCAACTAACCTGAAATATAGGATGCTAATACTTACTTAGGTTGTCCCTAAGTGAAAGAGAGAGAGAGAGAGAGAGAGAGAGAGAGAATGGACGAGACCGAAGTACTGGAGGGGAGGCTGCAATTGGCGGTCGACGAGAGCTCTGGGATATCGGAAGAACTGCTCGAGTGGGAGCCGGTGCCATTCAGCGTGCTGGATCGGCTGTCGCTATAGGCTGTCGGCTCTCTTGGGCGTCCATTGTGATCATGGTCTTCAACTTCATCTTGTGACCCAGATGTGTTCGTCGGGCATCTCGGTTCCCTCAAACTCGCCGGTGCCTCCTCGAACATCAGAATTCAGGGCCTCGCTTATGGCATTATGGTAATTTTCTTTTCCTTTTCCAAACTAGTTGGAGATACACACCGTGCATGTCCATGTCAGTGTAGTCTTATCTTTTCATTCCTATTAAAAAGATATAGGTTTAAGTTGGATTGGGACTGGCCGTTCTAATAAAACCAAATGGTCTGAAGGGTTATCCTATGGAGAAGTGTTGTCCATGTCCGTAGTCTTGTCAAGACTTATAGAGAGAAAATAATTGATTTACTTCCAAGAGAGGGGGGTACATATATATAGGAGGAGGCTAGCCTCCTCCTTATTTTCTATCTTATGTGGGACTAAATAAGTCCTCCACAACTCAACACTCCCCTTAAAGATGAGTGATAGATATCAATCATCCCCTTCTTGTTACAAAATATATCAAACTCTCTAGGACCTAAACCTTTAGTTAAACAATCAGCTAACTGCAACGCTGATTTCACATAGCTCAAAGTCAAAACTTTTCTATTCAGCTGCTCCTTGATGAAGAACCGATCAATCTCCACATATTTTGTGCGATCATGCAGAACTGGATTATTTGTAATATCAATTACTGATTTATTGTCACACCAAAGTTGCAGGGAGTCTCCTCTAAACAAATGCATCTCGGCCAATAAGCTCTTCACCCACATCATCTCGCACAGGCTAACTGCCATAGCCCTGTACTCGGCCTCAGCTGTAGACCTAGCCACTACATCTTGCTTTTTGCAACACCAAGATACAAGATTGCCTCTAACAAAAACATAGTAACCTGTAGTGGACCTGGGATCGTCCATACAACCCGCCCGATCGGTATCACAGTAGCCTTCAACTCTTAGATGTCTAAAACTTCTAAACCATAACCCCTTTCCTGGGCTTCCGTTAATATACCTGAGAATTCTGTGAACTGCCTCCATATGCTGCTCTCTGGGATCATGCATATTATAATAACCCGTTCCGCTCAAGCGGAGAGCCGATTCAAACGGCGCTAGTGCAATGACTCGACCCGCTTTGCTCAGCAAAAAGGCTCGCTTAATGCAAAAGATTTCAGACTTGGCCCTTCAAGAGTTCAGACTTAGACTTTCAAAGGCGTGCTCGGATTATCGTTCGACCGAGGAAAATTCTCGCTAAGGTGGGTGGCTACGATGAACTTGTCTTTGCTTAGCCTGCACACTTAAAATATGGACGATACATGCTAGTCGCTTGGTGAATCACCTCTTGCATGCTAATAATGAAAATAACGCACCTAGCTAAGGAAATAATCCCATCTTGTATTGCTTATGTTAGAACATGGAAATAAAACTTGGCTTATAATTGGACCCTCGCATGCTACCTTAGCTTCGTTCAAGTAGACTCCGTTAATGCTTCGAGTAGATCATTATATACTCTTCGTAGTACACTGCTTCACTTGTTTACACTGCTCGCCTTATAGATTATGTCGCCTGATATGCCCCTATACTGTTTTACTCCTCGCACTACCCCTCAGACTCGTGCTAACGTAAATGCTTATATTCTAATGTAGACTATACAATATGTTTTCTTATGTTTATGTTTTCAATAAATGCAATGCTTGCTTGCTTACATTGTAACTTATACTCGTTTGCCTTATTTTAATGCTTATCTGATAATTTTATGCCGTAATCCAGTAACACTATCCATATCGTGCTTGTATCTAGTTAGCCAGAAGACTATCAAATAGTCTTTCCGTGCAATATAAACCTGCAAGTATTCGGGACCGTTAGGTCGCCAAGGCAGTTCCCGAACTAGGGGAATGCATCAAGTTAAGTTAAACTCTAAACAAGAATCATGTCAAGTAAAGCAACAATCACAACTCATGGAACAATACTCATTCAGAACAAGAATCAAGAATTATCATGTCATGTCGTGAATCTAGAAGACCTAAGACTTGCATGCCGTATGTAAACCCCCTAAAATTTTTAAATTTTATTTTAAGTATTTTTTTTAAATTATTGAATTTCTGTAGAGTATTTTCATAGTTAATTAGAAAATAAATTTTACTGATTAATTTACTTATATGAATACTCATTTAGAATTATTTCACAAAATTTTTTATTATTATTTTTGGAGTCTTGTTAAAGGGTGATAGATTTTTCTAGAATTTATTTGTGTGCAAATGTTCTTTTTAAATTTTTATAACCTCATCCATATATGTAAATATATATATGTAAATAATATATAGTTATTAAAAATAATAATAATAATAATATAAGTAATATTAATAGTAATAATAATACTAAAGAAAAAGAAAAAAAAAGAAAAAGAAAAAGAAAAGAAAAAGAAAAAGAAAAAGAAAAAGAAAAAGAAAAAGAAAAAGAAAAAGAAAAAGAAAACTATTTAAACCTAAACCTAATCCTAAACACTAACCCCTAAACCTAAAACTCCTAATCCCTCCTAAACCCACGACACCCACCCGCAGCAACATACCTCCCTCTCTCTATCTCTCTCCCTCTCTATATACATATATCATAAAACACTAATCGAAACCCTAACCCTAACCCTAATCTCCTTCCTCCTTCACCTCGACCTCAGCCGCCCGCCGACCCCCCGCCGCCGTTGGCCGCTGCCGCCCGCCGCCGATCAGCCGTCCGCACGTGCAAGCGTGCGCATGTGCACATCCCCGAACCCATCTTAAAGGTGATGTATCTCTCTCATCTTTGATTCTTTTCTTGAGTGGTTTATCCGTGTACGTTCACAACCTAACCCTCTAGGATTCCCTTCAAGCGAGACGAGTTTTTGTGCCCTGGACTGGTCGAAAAATCGACCAAAAGTTGGCCAAAAAATTGACCAAAAACTGTCCAGAATTTTAACCCAAATCCCATGTTCACGCCTAATTTGTCACCAACCTGTTTAATATTTTCAAAATCTAATTGAAAAATTTTCTTCTCAATATAATCAAGATTTTTTTTGTTCTTTTAGTTTTTATTAGTTTGTTTTATTTGTTAAATTATTCGACCTCCAAAACGACAAAAAAACTTGATCTTTCAAAACTAAGATTTTATGATACGGAGTGTGCCCCGCCAAACGGGACCGTCTCATCGTATACTAATTTCACCGAAAGGTGCATATGGTATATCCTGACGTGTCGGCTTTCGCGAAAGTTTATTCGGATATATGTGCGCGTCGGAATCAACCCGTATCTGTAAAAAGTTTCTGTATCGCGACTTTTGTAAAATATTACCCCACTTTGTGCACGCTTTTCAGAATACGATAAAACTTGCACCAATGGATTTGTGGTATCACGCTGGTCCTGTGACCCAAGTTTCATGCGATTCTGAGACAGTTGCTGCCTACTCGCGGGCCCTACGGTTTGACTTGAAGGGCGAATTTGTGATCGGCTTACCGGAATCTAAAATTGGACATACCGTTGAGTTCGTATCAACGTTCAAAATTTGTTTGACCTATAATTTATCCCATTTAGAGACCTTTACCTCTGGCACATATTTCGATGCAAAGTGAGCCATATGTGGACCCCGCTTTGACCAAAAATTACCGTTTTGCCCCTGTGTCCAAATTGGACGAAATGGTAGTATTTTTTAGCTATCTCGCTTATTCTGGGAACGTTGGTGATGTTTATTTCAACATCCGGAGACGTTCATTCTAATGCCATAGTTTCTGATCCCTTGTGCCTGACGTTTGGACGCTTATACTACGCAGCTTTCTTGCCAGGCAAGTATACTTTGCCAAATTATTTACAATACTTTGCATGCTTATCATATTTTCATATATTCATTATATATGTGTTTTTTCAGTCATAATTATATACTATATATATGTTGACACACACTTGACACATAGTATTATGGGAGGGGAGGACAATCAATAGGCGTATGGACTACCCACTCTGGTAAACCGTAGTAACTAGTACTCACTACAGTAGTTGTGTCATGATGGTCGCTACCCTCGAGGTATGTCAATTTCTGGTGTCGGATGGTCGCTACCCTCGAGATATGACGGTTTCTATGTATCTTGTTATGTCCCTCTGAGGATCTGGTCCCTTTCCAGGTGTAGTCGATCTTGACTATTCGCAGGAGCACGGATCAGGACTTGCTACTTCGCTCTCTTTTGAGAAGATCTTTCTTTCGAGCCTCTCTGATCATTAGATGATGTACTTATTTTGTTTCTCTTATATTCTAGTTTGGTAGTGGATTTGTCTCCACCCAACTACTTGTTCTTATCAAGCATTTTATACTTGATTCAGTTATATAGTTGATTGGTTATTCATTTTTATTTGATTCTGTGGATGAGATCTAGTTATGTCCTGTGACCTATAACATAAAACCTATACCACTTGTGAATTTTTATTCATAATACATCGTACGTATGTGTTATGGTTTCCATATATTGGAGTTGCCATATACATACGGCTGGCATGCTTACGTATTCCTAGTCCTACGTATTTTGGGACTGGGGCATGACACCGTAGACAACTTATGCATAATGTATTTTCAATCTGTTCCTGTGGATGGTCTCTAGGGCACTGGGCCAATCCGATCAGGACGAAACATCGTGTTAGTCTTCGTGTTCGGACAAGATGACATATAGTGCCTTGTGTACCTTTCGTTGCACGCCATTCATGCTCAAAGACTAAGTAGTCTCGTGTTCGGACAGGTTGACATGTAATACCTCATGTTCTTTAAGTCGCATACCATTCTCGCTCAAGACTATAAATCATCCTTTATGGCTATGCTAGCGACTCCTGTTTCCAATAGATAAGTCATCATCGCTTAGCGGCAATCCGCGTACGAGTCATTGCATCGCACCTAGAATCTGGAATACTGAATGGACATGAGTATTAGACATCTGTGCACACTTATACATAATTGAACACTTGAACATCTTCTGCAACACACCTGAGTATCCGTGTAACTCGTGCACCTGGGTCAGAACCTCACCCATGATACTTGTGTTTGCTTATGCATTTCCATAGATTATATATATATATATATATTCGTGCTTGGTTTAACATGGTTTTATCATTGTACATGAAGGGACAAATAGTAAGTTGGTAAGTCTTGCCGTGTCACTCTTATATCGCACAACGCACTGCCACACGAGTCAGGCTTTACATTATGCCATAAAACTGATCCTAAGGCAAGGCTAGAAATACAACTTAATAGATGGTGCACGAAACCTATATAATGTGTTTGGATTTATCGAGCGGGCGAGAAGCCTCTCCACCAGTGCATTCATGTACTGATAACCCTCCAGATTGCTTGCAGGGTACAAAAGAACCTCATTCGGTGCGGAACCCCCCACCCCCCGTGCGCGCTAAGGCATAGAGTTTGCTCTGGAGCCTTGGAGCATTTCTTCCGGAGCTGAAGCACATATATAAGACATAATGTTGGAACATCGCCTATGTATCATTCCATAATTGAAGCCACTTGGCTCGCTTTTATTGTTTCGAGAGAGAGGACTTAAGAGACTTGTAATCTCGGCTTAGTGCCGCTTGTAATACTGATTCAATATTAATAAAGTACTTATTTTACATCTATATTTATGTTTATTGTAATGCTTCCGCTATGACAACTCTGTGAACTTATTACCAATCGCCTGTTCATTTCTATTCCGCTGTATTAGGACTATTTGTGAAACTTTATGGCTTAGTTATTTTATCGCCTGTTCGGATCATGGTCTTGCACGGGCACAGCTTGTGCTCGTGCGATATCACATCTAGATAAGAACGATCATCCTGCGGGAGCGCTAGTGCGGTGATTCATGCCTAGCGGGGTTGGCCGATTCCTGCAGGAGATCAAGGCGTAACATATTGGTATCAGAGCATCGATTTTACGTCTTTGGACTTCATATCGATTTTCTCAATTTCGAAATCTTGTTCGTGGGTTATGTGCATACGCTCTCTCTCGTTGATCCATTGAGATATTCCATACAATTAGTCTAAATAATTTTAAAAGTGCATGTGATTGATATGATTGCTTGAACTGGATAGTTATGCGAAGACCCTTGTTCCGACCTGTGTTAGACTTTGTGGGAATATACTCGTGCTAGAATTTACAAGTTAAGTGGAAACCAGAATACCTATACGTGATTACCCAGCTGGTTAGAGTACGAGATAGAATATTGTTCGTACGGTTAGCTATGTACACAACCTTTCGGCTAAGTTGTGTTGAGTATCTCGAGCCAAGACCCTTTGGTGCTAGCAAGTTTGCGAGTAAGATTGAGATATCGTTCAGATAAGGATAAGTCCGACTTAGATTGGCAACCAATAGAATATTATCAGATTATCGCTAAGGCGAATATAGTGGATCGTGCTTGGATTTCGAGAAATAGCTCGTACGGTATTTTGTGTCTGGAAGATGCAAATCAAATATGCTTTAATTGGATGACTATCAACAGGGATATATATAGAGACTAAGATTTATCGTAGCGATGCTTAGGTATCGTGTTGGAATTCTAAGGAACGACTTGGTGAATATGCTAGCGAGTGATGCGAACACGATTGAGGATTTAATTGGATGACTCGATTCCTGAGTGGTATATGGATTATTTTAGAAATTTTCGAGCGAATCCATAGGTCTCGTACGATAGTTAGTTTGAACGATTGAAAATGTGTTGAACAAGTGATAAGGCTTATATCGAATTGGGACTCAAGGTAATTGAATCAATATTTTGGTCGTAAAAACTTGATGGATCGTGCAAGCGATTTCAATTGAATCAAACAGATAAAAACTTGAGTAGGATATCGCTCGATAGAAGTTAGACGAGAATGGATATTGTGGTTTCGAATTAATAGACTTAATATAGTATCGATAGTTGGAAGATAGCATAGATTGATACACGTAAATGAATATTGTGGTTCGATGAAAGAGGTAAGCAATAATAGATTCGATCTGGAGTTTGGAAGAACGATCTTGAATCTAGTTCGAAAGATAACCTTCGACAATCAGTCCCGGCCGAGAACAATTATCCTGTGGGAGTACCGACGTGGTAATTTTATGTCCAGCGGGGATGATCGAACTCGCGAGAACATGTTCGGTGATTATTCAAATGAACTCGATAAAATAGAACGTAATAAAGGTGGATAGACTTTGGCTTAAGTATTTGAACTTAGTTTTTTGAGGAATGATAGAAGTAAGACTACAGATGATCGAACGGTAACACTCAAGTTGGACGAATTGGCTAGACGAATTATGATCACAACATGGATGAACCTGACTTGAAGGATTATACATATCTTGGATGGAACAAATATTAATAATAAGGTGCCTCGATCATTTCAATGATAACCATAACGTTCGAAGTGTTTGTCTTGTATAAGTGCAACTTTATGATCGCACATGCGTCACGCCTGGATTAGGACGATCGTCCAGCCAGAGCGTTGGCGTGGTGATCTCACGTGCAACGGATATGATCGAACTTGCGGGAGACCAGAGCATGACAATTAAAGGATCTTCTTGACTAGTGCTTCGACACGATAAGACGAGTTTGAGAATATAAGTGATCAAAAGTGTTTCATGGATGAGTTAGCCTAGAACGTGGATTAAGACACGCTTGATGATTTTGTGAATGGATACGTAAATCATGTTGGATGACTTAGGGTTATGATTAAGATCGAAGATTTAGAATTTAATCGTGATATGATGGTCTAGACTTAGAATGGATATATGGATTCTATAAAACCTATTTGAGAAGATAGACTATGCGAATTGCTAGGCTTGACACGCAACATGGATATATCATAAATTTGCTGAATGGACTCGGACCCTGTACAAACGAACGTGTTAATGTGAGAAGGATAATCTGTGCTCGATATTTAGAAATCAGAGTAAAATAATCTTGGATAGAATATCCTGTGCAAATGAATAATGGTTTAACCTTAGGAATTGGGGCGAGTATCATGCGATAAAATTGTACGATGAGTCGTGAGCATAAACTATACCTATGACCTTGTGAGCTGACCTAGTGGGCAGACGACCCTGTGCTAAGTGAAAGAACTTGTATAACTGACTTTAGAGTATAGCTTGAGAAAGCCATAGAACTGGGGCAATAAGTCATAGGGTTAGACTTGGAACAGTATGTGTGTGTTATGTTTGACACGTACGTAATAGACGATAGGACATGGATGCTAGTCGGTAGATCGGATAGATCATGCTTGACGGTAGTGCAATGCTTGGTTGAGTGGGATTTGGAAATGAATTAGATTTTATTGACCCTATTGGAGGTATCATTGTGATTCATAAGACGAGAACCCGTAAGATTTTCACAAGTTGTCGACTTCACTATCGCTAAGTTTGGTTGAATGCATATGTTTGAGGGATGCCTTGAACGTGTGCATGATCCAAGACTCAGTGATATGTTGAACTCGAGTGCAAAGACTTCTCTATTGCTAAGTTGGTTGACATGCATATGTTTGAGGGACGCCTTAAATATGTGCACGATCCAAACTCGCGATATACTGATCTCGAATGCTAGTGTAAGTGAATATGCTAAATTCGCATGGACGAGTATGATAATTTGGATACGTTTGCCTCAGCCTTAGATCGTCATTCAAGATGGATCATACCATACCCCATGTTAAGTGATATATGTTCCGCGTTAAGATGCAGTAGTGACCGAGTCAGAGCTTGGATTGAATGATAGAGTCATTCAATAAGACAGACCCACCATATACGCTCCACAGAATGAGGAAACGAGTAAGGAAATTGTGTTCGAACGGATCTAGTGATACAGATTGATATGCTTAAGATAGATTCGATAGTGTGCGATAGAACAGTTTGCGCTTAGGTAATTCTCGAGAACGAGACTTATTCTGAGTGGTGTATAATATAATGACCCGTTTCGCTCAAGCGGAGAGCCGATTCAAACGGTGCTAGTACAATGACCCGACCCGCTTTGCTGAGCGAGAAGACTCGCTTGAGACAAAGAATTTCAGACTTGGCCCTTCAGGAGTTCAAACTTAGACTTTCAAAGGCGCGCTCAGAGTATCGTTCGACCAAGGTGAATCATCGCTAAGGTGGGTGGCTACGATAAACTTTTCTTTGCTTAGCCTGCACACTTTGTCACTACCACATTCCAAAAACAGGGATATTTTTGACTTTTTATATATTATTAATATTATGGTATTTATATTAAATGATTTCATAATATGTGTATTTAAATTAAATAATTACGTGAGATGTGTATTTAAATATATTATTATATACTGTGTTCATTAATGGTTGAGCTGGTAGACTTGACCTAGTAGCCCACTAGACGAGCACCTGACCGAATTATGGGATTATGCATTTAATTATTTTATTTAGAATTAAATTATTGCAGGTAGTAATTAATTACCGTAATTTTATTTAATTATTGCGCCTTGCCGTTGCTTCAATATTTGGAGCGCTACCCTAGCTTTTGCCTTCCAACAAATTTCATAACCTTGCCCTAGTCGTGTCCGCCTTCCATTCGAACCTTTTTGTAACTCATAATTATGCTCTCTTGTACTTCATTTTAGCCGTACAATATTCGTCGCGAACGTTTATTTAATTTCTAAATAAATTCCAATTTTGTATCATTGTGCGTTCCAATCAAAATTGGAGGCAATCTTGGCCTATTTTTTTGTGCGACCCAAATTAGGGTAATATTCTGTTCTGAGTCTTCTTCATTAATGGTATTAATGACCCGACCTAATTTTGGCCCCATGTACTCCTAATTAATTTTAGAACGCCAATCGTATCTAATTTTAATTAATTAAATCCAGAAATCCACTTCTGTGCAATTTTCCAATTATTGGGGACTTAATTACAAAATTGCAATGATGTGTCACCATCCTATTGGTTTAACCCAAATGAAGAAAACCAACCCCCCTAGCTTTGACTAGTCAACCCAACCTCTCTATCTCTCCTCCCTTTTGTTGCATTTTCTCCATGATGAATCGTGGCCATCCATTTAAAATGGAGCCATCCCCACCACACAGCCCCTTACTTAAAACCTCAACCCTCTTCCTAAGGCAACCTCATCCCAATACTTGGCCGGCCCTAATTCCTAGGGGGTCATATCATCCTCCCATATACAAAAACCCACCCTCTCTATATAATTTCTTCACAAATCCAACCCAAACTCCTCCTTAACCCTAAACCGACCCGGCTCTTACCCCGGCCGCAGCTCAGGTCAGCGTCCCCGACCCTGACGAAGCCCTCCGTCCTCAGCTCCATATCCGGCCGGCCAGACTCGACACAGCCGATCTCCTTCCCCGGCTGCTCAACCCGAGCTACACCTCAACCTCGAGCTTATCCCCCGCCGCTCCCCAAGTCAGCCCGGCCTGAGTTCTCGAGTCGAACCACCACCTCACCGATGCTGAACCACCATCCCCCTCGGCTTCATCATCCGACCGGAGTCCCTGAACCGACACTGTCGACTGCTCCTCCGCAGTCCGGTCACCTGAAGACCAACCCAATGCCTGCACCCAGCCTCCTGCACTCGGCCCGTCTCCCCGTTTACTTCGCCGTCAACCCACCGGCGTCACCACCATACACCGTCACTGCTTCTCCCACTGTCTCGAGCCGCCTGGAGCTCCTCCTCGACCAGCCTCCTTCATCCTCGCACCACCACCGTAAGCTATCAGCATCCGGCCATCCTTTTCTCTTCCCGAGTTCTTCTCCCCGTCCTCCGCCGGAGTCGACGACAGTGTCCCCGACCTCGTCTTCCAGTCGTCCTCCTCCGCCTTCCCTGTCGACCTCGCCGAGCACCCTCGGCTGAGCCACAGCCGGAGACTCCTCGACCGATCCACCCCATCGGAATCTGCCAGCGAGCCGCTGTTCCCTCCCCTATCGAACTCGACGAGCAGACCGCCGGCATGCACAAACGCCGAGCCACTGCTCCGGCACTGTGCATTACGGCTGACCCGCTCTGGCAGAGCGGCTGACCCACAGGATCCGGCCTCCCTCATCCGATCTGATCCCTCGACTCCTTCCGCTGCTCTTCTTCCCCGGCGTTCATCCGGCCCCCTCCGGTCAGCTGCCCATCCGGCCACCCTGCTGTCCCCGACTCCCTGCTGCTCCTCCGCAGTCCGACTCCTGCCACCTCCCGGTGAGCCTCCCTCTCCTTCTTCCCTCCTTAAGTGTATAATGTAAGTAGGTATTTAATGTATATGTATAGTGTGTATATAAATATGTATAATGTATGTATGTATTTAATGTATATGTATAGTGTATATATAAATATGTATAATGTATGTATTTAATGTATATGTATAGTGTATATATATAAATATGTATAATGTATGTATTTAATTAATGTATATGTATATGTATATATATGTATTTTGTATATACTTAGTATATTTTAATATATAATTGGTATATATGTATATATATATATATATATATATATATATATATATATATATATATATAATATATATAGTATATGTATTAATTGGTATATATATATATATATATATATATATATATATATATATATATATATATATATATATATATATATATATATTTATATATTTTGTATATACTTAGTATATTTTCAATATATATAATTGGTATATATGTATATATATATTTAGTATATGTATGTATTTATTAATTGGTGTATGTATATATGTACTTGTATACACACTTAGTATATTTTTATAAATATAAAATTGGTATATATATATTGTTCAACATGTATATATATTATACATGTAATTAATTCGTACATATATATATTGTATATGTATTTAATTTGGTGCATGTATATATTATAAGTATTAATGTTAGTTAGTGATATGTATATTTATATATCTCTACTAGACGACCCGAGTGTAAATACGGACACCCCGTAACTACACCTGACCTATGACCCTGTGAACAGTTAGCAGACTGCCACACGTACACTGACGTACTGGCAAGCCCCGTACCGTTTTGATCGTCTATCTTGTCCAGCAATCACAGACGCGACGCCCGTGCAACTTGACGCACACTGACCCTAGATTGACCAGTGCCATACCTGGCATAGCCCCTGAGTTATGTATTTGTGTTGTGTTAGTGTAGCATCTGATACAAATGTTATATTTATGATATGTCTATAGGACTGTTGGTTCATCCAGACGACATTCGGGAATAGGACATTGGTGTTACCAGCTAAGGACCCAAGGCGAGTACATTCTCTGACAGTTTCCGTTATGTTAATTATTTCTATAACTCTTGTTGTATAGCATACATGACTCTGACACTGTTCTTTACACGAGTTGGTATCATTGAGACCTGTCACGAGGAGTCATGATCGGGAATCCAACGTGCTAGCTGGGGGAAAAAGGGGAAAATATTAGTAGCTTATGTGATCATACCCAACCTTACATGCATCATAGCTCACCCATGCCTCACGTTGGTGCAGCCTTACCATTACAAGCTTTATCACTATTACATATGGTTAGCCTGACTATTACTCGTATCATAGCTATCCGGATGGATTAGCCTGACCTCAGGGATGATCGCTAACCAATATAATGAGTCTTATCAGTCCCAAGCCGATCACATGATATGCTGATATTTCACACACTTAGTTAGATGATTCTTGACATGATCCAGCATCCCCACATGTTCTAGTTATTGTTATTGTACACCTTTACATACCAGCTCATTATTCTAGCGTGTACTTGAATTTCTATTTCATTTCTAGATGTACATTATATGCTCCAGTATTCCTTATTCCAGTATTTCTGTTTCCAGTATATCCATGCTCGTCAGTATTCCTTATTGCCAGTTTTTATATCTGTCTGTATTTCTTTACACTATATTATAGCCTTATCAATATATGTGGAAATGCTGTTAGAGGTGTATTTCGTTCCAATCCTGACTGGATATATTTTCCAGACTGTGACATAGTGGACTTGTTTCCGACATACTTGGGGATTGGATGTTATTGATTGCAGGTATGGTTATTTTGTCGTTAGACTTGTCTTGTATTTCATTTCTTGCTTCGATATCTCATCGTGCTTTAGTTTATGTGATTGAGTATTTCCAGCATTATTTTGTGATATCCATGTCTCCTTATGGAGTTGGACATTCATGTGAGATTGATTAGATAGTTACATGACCTAGACAACGTTCTACCGCCGACGCTGCGGCGTAGGCTGGACGTACCCACGCTCTAGTGCCCCTATACTGGGTGCTGGTCGTGACACACTTAAAATATGGACGATTCATGCTAGTCGCTAGGTGAATTACCCCTTGTATGCTAATAAAGAATATAACACACCTAGCTAAGGGAATAATCCCATCTTGTATTGCTTGTGTTAGAACATAAAAATGAAACTAGGCTTAATTGGACCCTCGCATGCTACCTTCGCTTCATTCAAGTAGACTCCGCTAATGCTTCGAGTAGATCATTATATACTCTTCATAGTATACAGCTTCACTTGTTTACACTATTCCCTTAAGGATTATGTCGTCCGATATGCCCCTGTACGGTTTCATTCCTCATACTATTCCTTAGACCCGTGCTAACATAAAGGCTTATCTTCTAAGGTAGACTATACAGTATGTTTTCTTATGTTTACGTTTCCAATAAATACAATGCTTGCCTTCTTATATTGTAACTTGTACTCATTTGTCTCGTTTCAATGCTTGTCACATAATTTTATGCCGTGACCTTGTAACACTATCCATATCATGCATGCATCTAGTTAGCCAGAAGACTATCAGATAGTCTTTCTGTACAATATGAACCTGCAAGTATCCGGGACCGTTAGGTTGCCAAGGCAGTTCTCGAACTAGGAGAATGCATCAAGTCAAGTTAAACTCTAAATGAGAATCATGTAAAGTAAAGCAAGAATCATATCTCGTGGAACAATACTCGTTCAGAACAAGAATCAAGAATTATCAGGTCATGTCGTGAATCTGGAAGACCTAAGACTTGTATGTTGCGGACAACTTGTGCACAAGGTATATTTAATCTATTCCTGCGGACGGTCTCCGGGGTACTGGGGCCGATCCGATCCGAACGAAACATCTTGTTAGTCTTCATGTTCGGGTTGGATGACATGTAGCACCTCATGTACCTTTCGTTGCACGCCATTCTTGCTCAAAGACTAAGTAGTCTCGTGTTTGGGCAGGATGACATGTGACTTCTCGTGTTCTTTAAATCCCTTAACCATTCTCTTTCAAGACTACAACTCGTCCTTTATGGCTATGCCAGTGACTCCTGTTCATATAGATAAGTCATCATCGCTTAGCGATAATCCGCGTACGAGTCATTATATCGCAGCTAGAATCTGGAATACTGAATGAACATGAGTATTAGACATCTGTGCACACTTGTACATAATTGAACACTTTAACTTCTTCTGCATCATACCTGAGTATCCGTGTAACTCGTGTACCTCAGTCAGAACCCCGTCCCTGACACTCGTGTTTGCTTATGCATTTCTGTGGATTATATATATATATATATATATATATATATTCATGCTTGGTTTAACATGGTTTTATCATTGGACAGGAAAGGACGAATGGTAAGTTGGTAAGTCTCGCCGTGTCACTCTTATATCGCAAGGTGCACTGCCACACGAGTCAGGCTTTACATTATGCCATAAAACTGATCCTAAGGCAAGACTAGAAAGACAATTTAATAGATGATGCACGGAACCTATATAACGTATTTGGATTTGTCGAGCGAGCGAAAAGCCTCCCCACCAGTATATTCATGTACTGATAACCCACCAGATTGCTTGCAGGGTGCGGGATAACCTCGTTCAGTGCAGAAACCTCCCCGTGTGCGCTAAGGCATGGAGTTCGCTCTGGAGACTTGGAGCGTTGCGTCCGAAGCTGAAGCACATATACAAGACATAAGATTGGAATATCGCCTATATATCATTCCACAATTATAGCCACTTGACACACTTTTATTGTTTCGAGAGAGAGGACTTGAGTGACTTGTAATCTTGGACTAGCACAGCTTGTAATAATGATTTAATATCAATAAAGTGCTTGTTTTACATCTATTCTTATGTTCATTTCAATGCTTCCGCTATGGCGACTCTGTGAACTTGTTACCAATCGCCTGTTCTTTTCTATTCTGCTGCATTCGGACAATCTGTGCAACTCTGTGTCTTAGTCATTTTACTGCCTGTTCGGATCATGGCCTTGCACGGACACTGCTTATGCTCGTGCGATATTATGTCCTGATGGAAATGATCGTCTGGAGAGAGCGCGGGCGTGGTGATTGCCGCCTAGCGGAGACAGTCGATTCCTACGGGAGATCGAGGCATGACACATATATCTACTCACCGCACTCAAGACATAAGTAATATTAGGTCTCATATGACATAGATATATGGGCCGACCAACTAATATTTGATATTGCTCCTTACTCACCGGATCACCACCCTCAGTACACAACTTATGATTCTTATCGATAGGAGTAGAAGCAACCCTACAACCCAGCATTCCCGTCTCTGAAAGAAGGTCCAGAGCATACTTTACCTGAGAAAGGACTATACCCTTTCGTGACCTTGCAATTTCAATTCCGAGGAAGTACTTCAACTACCCCAGATCATTAACTTCAAATTCTTCTCTAAGCCTTTTCTTAACCCATAGGATCTCCTAAGTATCATCTCCAGTAATTACAATATCATCAATATAGACTGAAAGCCAAGTGATATGAGTCTAGGAGTGCCTTTAAAACATAATATGATCTCTATTGTGCTGCCTATACCCCATACCATAGACTGCAAGCCTGAATCTATTAAACCATGCTCTCGGAGACTGCTTTAGCCAATACAAAGACTTCTTCAATTTACATACCTTCTCCGTTGCTTGTGAATTAGCAAAGCCTGGTGGAATATCCATATACACTTCCTCCTGGAGATCCCTGTTCAAAAAGGCGTACTTGACATCTAGCTGATATAGTTGCTAATTGAAGTTGGAAGCACATGACACCAACACTCGCACATTGTTCATCTTTGCGACTGGAGCAAAGGTCTCGTCATAATCAATACCATAAGTGTGACTATAGCCTTTAGCAACCAATCTGGCCTTGTACCTGCCAATCTTGCTCTCTGGAGTCTTCTTAACAGTATAAGCCCATTTACATCCAACAACACGCTTCTCAGCTGGCAGTGGTGCCAGCTCCCATGTATCGTTCTTCTTCAAGGCCTGAAGTTCCTCTACATATCACTCAACCACCTAGGATCTTTCTTAGCTACCTGCCAGTTATTAGGTACAAATACTGAATCTAATGATGCAAGAAAGGACTTATATGCTGGTGGAGTTGATGCAAATAAAATATAATGTGCAATATCGGTATCCCAACTGCCAAACTTAGCTGGAGGTTTTTCAGCACTGACTCTAGAAGTTTTACGAAGCTAGACAGGAGGATTAAAAGTATCAGGGGAGGAATTATTACTAGGTGACTCAAATGGAAGGGTCGAAGAAGGTCCTGGAGAAGAGGGACTTGGGACATCATTATTTGTGGGTACTAGCATCGGGATATCAGGAGGAAGCTTATGCTGCTCCTGTTGCTGCTGCTCATGCTTCTTTTGTTGTTGCTGCTCATGCTCCCTATATACTCTCAGCTCCCGCTGACTGTCGGCTTCCTTTGAGATACCATCACTCCTCAGTGACTCAAAAGGACATGTAATCATAACAACCATGATGCTACTCTCATTCTTCCTATCTCTACTAGCATCAGTAGAGCCATCCTCGAACAAGAAACTTAACTCCGTCTTCTCCCCATAAAATAGTTCAAACTCTCGGAAGGCCACGTCCATACTGACAAACAACCTTCTTTCAGTGGGACACCAACATTTGTATCCTTTCTGACGTGGTGAGTAGCCCACAAAGATACATTTAACTGCTTATAAATCCAGCTTGCTCACCATAATTCTGTGATTTCGCACAAAACATGTACAGTCAAATACTTTGGAAGGAACAAAAAATATATTAGAGCCCAAGAGCATCTCACATGGTGTCTTCATCCCTAATACTCTTAACGGCATCCTGTTGATCAGATAAGCTGCCGTCATAATATCCTCACTCTACAAGAATTTTAGCACATTCATTGTCATCATCAAAGAATGTGCCACTTCTAGTAGATGTCTATTCTTGCGTTCAGCCACCCCATTCTGAGCAGGAGTGTATGGACAAGTGGTTTGATGAAGAATTTCCTGACTAGAGATAAAATTAGCAAACTCCTTATTGGTGTACTCGGTCCCATTATCTGTTCAAAAATCTTCACATGTACTCCAAACTGGTTCTTTACATATGCCGAGAAGTCTTGAAAACATTTGTACATCTCAGATTTTTGCTTCATCATGTAGATCCAGGTCATATGTGAGTAGCAATCAATAAAGGTAACAAACCATCTGAATCCACTGATAGAAGTAGTATGACACAGTCCCCAAATATCAGAATGAACAAGGAAAAATAGATCAAAACTTTAAAGACCAACCATTTTATAAGTAGAACGTGTATGTTTTCCAAGTTCACAAGCATTACAAAATAATTTTTTTTGTCTACTTTATTTATTATCTCAGTTTCTAACTAATTCAAACTATTAAAAGATAAATATCCCAATCTGCAGTGTTGCAGCCTCCTGGTCCAGGTACCAAAGACCATCACGCCTGATGCCAGTCCCAAGCCTCTTTCTCGTGGACTTCTCCTGGAAAGAACACATATCCCGATAAAAAAAATAGTATAATTCAATTGATCCATGAGAGAGCTAATAGAAATTAAGTTGATCGAAAATGAAGGAACATGCAATACAGATGACAGGGTAACCGATGAAGTACAATGGACCGAGCCAGTCCTCCTGATGGGTTAGGATGTCCCATCAGCAGTATGAACTGTCTCAGGATGCATATGCTTGCTCTGATAATATAATGCAAACTTACTAGATGCACCTGTGATATGCCTAGATGCACCTGAGTCTATGATCCAACTAGTATGAGATTTAGTGAATGCAAGTGCCCGAACCGGAATACCTTTGTCCATATGAGCAGCATAACCATTAAAGTTACCAAGGTAGGTAGTGTTATCCAGATCATGAGTGGCCAGTCCCTTGCCCTTAGAACTCTCAACCTGAAGCTTGAACTGATGTAGTTCCTCCAGCTCTATTTTCTTAGCTCCAATTATTTCGGTAGTGATCTCCTCTGTCACATCTAGGTGAGCAACTCCTCGGCCTTCGCTTCCCCTGCCTTCTTGACCTGCACGTCCACCTCTCTGTCCTCTGCCTCCCTTGCCACGACCAGAATTGCGTGGTTGAGGGCAGTTGTAGCTGAGGTACCATTTTTCCATAATTGTAGCACTCCCTGTCATCGCTGCTGGGAGCACTAGGAACCGCCAATACATAAAGGACAGCTGGTGAGGTCTCGCCTTTCATCACCTTCTGTCGGATCTCCTCTTGCTCCATCGATACAACAGCCTCATCCAGGGACGGGAAAGATGGCAGATGATACATTGCTGCCCTCCTAGCCTCAAACTGCGAGTTCAGACCCTCAAGAAAATATGCCACATGCCTACGCTCATGTTATTGTTTTCAAAGGAGAACATATGCCGGATTTTGCAATGATAGCGGATCATAGTAGTCCAAGTCCGCCCATAAGCGACGTAGCTCCGCTTCATACTGGAGTACTGTCTTCTCCCCCTGTGTGGTAGCATCAATCTTCTCCTCAATTTCTATCATCATCATGACACTCCCATCTCCATAGTACATCCCAGCCAATGTCGTCCAAACATAAGCTGCATTGCAGATCGACTCCACCATCCCAGCTATGGATGGAGTTTTCAGAAGTTAGCAGCCAAGAAACCACCAGAGAATTAAGGTGACTCCATGTGCTCCACTCAGCACTTGTCTTATCCTTTGGCTCAGTGCACTCTCCCTTCACATATTTGTTAAGTCTCTTGGTCTGAAGGTTCAACAACGCCCTCTAGACCAACTTAGGTAGTTTCTCGTCCCCTCAAGTTTGATGTCATTGGATATCAATTCTATCTTTTTTATCACCTATGACGGTTCTGGTGCGGGCACGACAACCCTACTGGATGAGGTCTCCTCTAATTTGGCCTGAAACAACCTGGCCACCCCCTCCAGTATCTCTTTCAACTCCTGACTAGTCACATGTGTTCCCATCTCCACAGTTGCACACAGGGACGAGGTTAAATGAAACTCAAACATGTGTCGTGCACCTACATACGATCACGACTTTCTCTATCTATCTGTACACCCCCAAACTCATGCGGTATGAGAAATGTACGATAGATAGAACTTGCCGAAACAAGGGCTAGAAATAGAGATTTGTGCAAAACTTTTCAGGAAGTATTCTCTCTAATCTCAGAAATTACGTTGAGATCGAAATCAGAGGATCTCACAAGAGTTTCTCTCTGATTATCCATGATCCAACGACGGGTTTGACGACACCCACAGGCAAACCCGCGCGGAATGTCGATGACACCCGAGGGTGGGGGGAGGGGAGGGGCTTCCACGCACAGAAGAAGGCGGAGGGGGGGATCGATTGAGAGACAGGTCGAACAAAAATTCTTCTTATTTTTATGGATTTTTTTTGGGAAAAAGGATTCAGATCTTTGGCTCTGATACCATGTAGAGATAAAATAATTTATTGAATTACTTCCAAGATAGGGGGTACATATATATAGGATGAGGCTAGCCTCACCCTTATTTTTTATTCGATGTGGGATTAAATAAGTCCCCCATACCTCAACATAATTCATATCTCAATAATGTCAATATGAATCAAGAACCAAGGACGAAACTCGGTTACCTGGACTCTTCATACCTTCCTTTCGTGCTTGATCTATCCGTTGCTGGAATGGCAGATGCAACTAACCTGAATTATAGGATACTAATACTTACTTAGGTTGTCCCTAAGTGACAGAAAGAGAGAGAGAGAGAGAGAGAGAGAGAGAGAGAGAGAGAGAGAGAATGGACGAGACCGCAGTACTGGAGGGGAGGTCGCTATTGGCGGTCGATGAGAGCTCTCAGATATCAGAAGAACTGTATGAGTGGGAGCCAGTGCCATTCGGCGTGCTGGCTCGACTGTCGCTATTGGCTATCGTCTCTCTTGGACGTCGATTGTGATCACAGTCTTCAACTTCATCTTGTGACCCAGATGTGTTCGTCGGGCATCTCGGTTCCCTCGAACTCGCCGGTGCCTCCTCGAACATCGGAATTCAGGGCCTCGTATTTAGTATTATGGTAATTTTTTTTCCTTTTCTAAACTAGTTGAAGATACACACCGTACGTGTCCGTGTCAGTGTAGTCTTATCTTTTCATTCCTATTGAAAAGATATAGGTTTAAGTTGGATTTGGACTGGCTGTTCTAAGAAAACCAAATGGTCTGAAGGGTTATCCTATGGAGAAGGCTTGTCCAAGTCCGAAGTCTTGTCAAGACTTGTAGAGAGAAAATAATTGATTTACTTCCAAGAGAGGGGGCACATATATATAGGAGGAGGCTAGCCTCCTCCTTATTTTTTATCCGATATGGGACTAAATAAGTCTCCCATAACTCAACATTCTCCCTCAAGATGGGCGATAGATATCAATCATCTCCTTCTTGTTACAAAAGGTATCAAACTCTCTAGGACCTAAATATTTAGTTAAACAATTAGCTGACTGCTCTGCTAATTTCACATAGCTCAAAGTCAAAATTTTTTTATTCAGGTTCTCCTTGATGAAGAACCGATCAATCTCTTCATGTTTGGTGCGATCATGCTAAACTAGATTATTTGCAATATTAATTGCTGATTTGTTGTTATACAATTGTTACATGGTGTCTCCTCTAAACAAATATATCTTAGCCAACAAGCTCTTCACTCACATTATCTCGCATAGGCTAACTGCCATATCCCTGTACTCGGCCTCAACTGTAGACCTAGCCACTACATCTTGCTTCCTTTTGTGCCAAGATACAAGATTATCTCTAACAAAAGCACAATAACCTGTAATGGACCTGCGATCGTCCATACAACCCGCCTAATCGGCATTACAGTAGCCTTTAACTCTCAGATGTCCAGAACTTCTAAACCATAACCCCTTTCCTGGGCTTCCTTTAATATACCTGATAATTCTACGAACTGTCTCCATATGCTGCTCTCTGGGATCATGTATATTGTAATGACACGTTCTGCTCAAGCAGAGAGCGATTCAAAGGGCGCTAGTGCAATAATCCGACCCGCTTTGCTCAGCGAGAAGACTTGCTTGAGGCAAATAATTTTAGACTTGACCCTTCAGGAGTTCAGAACTAGACTTTCAAATGCGTGCTCAGAGTATCGCTCGACCGAGGTGAATCATCTCTAAGGTAGGTGGCTACGATGAACTTGTCTTTGCTTAGCCTGCACACTTAAAATATGGACGATACATGCTAGTCGCTAGGTGAATCACCCCTTGCATGCTAATAAAGAATACAATGCACCTAGCTAAGGGAATAATCCTATCTTGTATTGCTTGTGTTAGAACATAGAAATAAAACTTGGCTTATAATTGGACCCTCGCATGCTACCTTAACTTCGTTCAAGTAGACTCCACTAATGCTTCGAGTAGATCATTATATACTCTTCGTAGTACACTGCTTTACTTGTTTACACTGCTCGCCTTATAGATTATGTCGTCCGATATGCCCCTATACGGTTTTACTCCTCGCACTACCCCTTAGACCCGTACTAACGTAACGTCTTATGTTCTAAGGTAGACTATACAATATGTTTCCTTATGTTTATGTTTCCAACAAATGCAATGCTTGCATGCTTATATTGTAACTTGTACTCGTTTGTCTCGTTTCAATGCTTGCCACATAATTTTTTGTCGCAATCCTGTAATACTATCCATATCGTGCATGCATATAGTTAGCCAGAAGACTATCAATAGATGAGGGTATTTTAGAAAATTTGCATATAATTATTTTTTAGTAATTAATAATTATTTCTATTATGCTAATAATTAATATTTGGGGTTGTGCTATTATTCATTAATCAGTGGACTAGCCTATTAGTTAGACTTGACACTAGTGAACTCAACTTGTACCCAAGCCCATTAGCTCTTCCTACTTATTAATTAAGGAGAATCAGGCTAATTATAATTAATTATAGGGTTTCCAAAATTGCCTAACCTTAATCCTATTCATAATTGGATGAAGAGTTGTGTATTGGACATTGTCACTTACTTGGAGAAGGGGAGAGGGGGACAACCACCATAAGAGGGGACTCACTTCTCTCACTTCTCTCATTTGAATTTATTTTAGATCTAGAATTTAGATCCCCAAATTTCCACATTCCCTTCATTGAATTCTCACTCAATTCACCTCTATTTTTTCTCTTATTCTTATTCCACATGGAGCTTAGAGGTTGGAGAAGCAATGAGCACAAGGAGGAGGAGTCATAGTAGAGAGATCGTGTCCGGATCGTGTCCACTTTGGTTTTCATTGGGAATCCATCTTTTAATTGGTAATTTTTGAATTATCTCTCATTCTAGCTTCTAAATCATGCATGAGACCTCTATGAACCACCCCATGGAATAGGGCTACCATTAGGAACAAATTCTAGTTGATTTGGTTGAGTATTGTGGTCTCTACATAGGTTTTTGTATTATTTTTGGGAGAATTACAGGATGACACATCAATTGTGTGTCATGAGACTAATTTAGTCAAATTAGACTTAGATCGGGGTTGGGATATTAGATACGTGTCCACAAATGGATACGATTAGGCCGTATCATGGTATTTTATGATACAATATGATACAGAGCTCCATTTTGTGTGTTTTGTGCAATTACTCTTCAATTCTCTTCTTAGCAAGTTACTTTAGTTATATAATAGTGTAATTATTATGGGTTAATATTTATTGTGGAGAATTAGAGAATTTGGTCATGTGATTGGTGTGTGTATCCCAATTTCTTAATTTCATACCCCAAGTGTTTGTGTTAAGTTCTAATGAATACATACATCATAGGAATGCATATATGTGATATATATATATATATGGGGTTATAATTGTATAGATATATGTGAGAAGTGTGAGTTTGATTTGGTATCTGTGAACAAGGGAGAGAACACTGTGGCAGGATATTGATGTGCACAGTGTCGGGATGTGCTGTGTGTTCTCATTGAGTGTGGTGGGGTGACTGAGATTATACATCTATGTGGTGTTGATGAATGTGGTGTTACTGCAGCAAGGAGTATTAGGAGTGACAGTGTATGATATACTCTTTTGTATCAGATTTTAAGATCATGTGTGGCATTGGTATGCTTGTGCATCAGTGGCATTGGTATCAATGGCATTGGTGTGCAATGTATACTTTGTGTTGTTGATAAGAATTACAGTATAGTTATTCAGTAGCTGCAGTGCTTGGTTGAACATCTGCTCAGTTTCTCTCTATAGCAATTATGCTCAGTTGATGGTCATTGCAGTGCACTCTTGTGCACCTTATGAAGCAGAAGTGGCATGGGCTAAGGGTATTCAGGTGCAAGGAATAGGTGGAGTAGCAGTGGGAGAGGGAGAGTCATATTGTTTCAGTTTAACTGCAGTAAGGAGTAAGGTGCATACTGGTATCTGTGTGTAGAGGTAACTGCAGTGTGAGTGGACTTATTGCATATGTTCAAGTATCAGGAAGGAAAGTCGGGGCCAAGCTCGTGAGTAAGCTAACACATATCGAATGCAGGTATAAATTTGAGGAGGGAGTAGTAATCATAGTTAGCCAGTAGGATTTTTCAGTTAGTTAATTTAGATAGTAGGTAATTAATTAGATAACAGTTAGTGTTAAGTCACTTGGTTAGTTAGCTATGAGTATTTTCTTGTACCAGTCAGTGAAGGTAGCCGTTAGTATAAATTAGGTACCATTCATATATGTTATTAGTTATATCAGTTGGTTTCAGTATCAAAGTACCAGATTAGAGTGTCAGTCCATGATACATTAGCAATTGATTTGATAAGTTAGTAATAGAGTTAATATTGGAGTTTATTAGTTAAGATTGGAGTGATGCTTGTATCAGTTTTGTAGTTAGGTGGTGTATCTGTTATAGGTAGTTAACTGATGGAATTAGTTAGTAGGTTATTTTTAGTTAAGTATATTAGTTAGAGATAAGTATATTAAGTTTCAATTAGTATCAGATGTAGATATAGTTATAACCATTAGTTGGAGTTCCGAGATTAGTTAATAAGGTTAGTAGTTATAGACCAAATTAGGCCTATAACCTAGTGAGAACCTAGTCATAGCTTAGAAGAGCATCCTTAATGCATCCTAGTTCACTATCACTTTGTATCACCCATTCTGACATGACTTTCATATCTAGGTGCTTGTGACACCAGCTCGGACACCGAGTGACATCATTTGCTCTGGACAGAGGCGAGTACATTCTCTGATAGTTTCCTTATTTGACAGTCTCTATGGTTTATGCATTTAGTATTGAGATATTTGATTCCTGACACGATGGATACACTGATTGGTATACGTGGATCCCCGTCATGAGATATTTTTCTCCGTGATCACTTTATTATTACTCCACGATTATGTGATTAGACCGTGACCAGTATGCATAATATTACAGACCATGCATAATGATTACCGTATCAGAACGTGTCGTGATTTAGATCCGTGTACTAGTCTGGGGTTGGGGGAAGTGTTAGTAGATATATGATCATACCTTATAACCTGGGATATATTTATGTTGTAGCCTGTGATAGCTAGCAGACCATGCAACTCACGTGTGGCTACGCTAGCTCCCCTTTATGATTCTAGACCATGCTAGGCCCAAGCCAATCACATATTTTGCTGATATTTTAAGGCACAAGTTATTATTGTATTTTCTTTATTTCTAGTTCATTATATTGATGTTCTTTACCATATTGTTCTCAGTTATTCAATTCCTTGTCATGATATTTCCTTTCGTGATGTTTACTATTCCAGTCATTTCTTTCCATCATTTATTTTCATTACTACTGCTATTTCCTAGTTTTTGCAAATTATTGGAACTGCTGTTAGATGTGTACTTCTCTCCATCCTGATTGTATATATTTTTTAGATGATTCATTAAAGGACTAGTGTCCTACGTATTACGGACCGCAGGAGGGTGAGCCAGTTGAGCCAGTTAAGCCCGTAGAACTACTTATTGTAGTACCATCAGTTGTGGATGCTTAGACTTTCTATGAGTTATATTTGATTAGTTGAGTTCCATGGCATATATTATTATTTTGAGACTTATGTTGAGATTGGACTTGTATTGACTCTTGTATTTCTTTTGCTTCTATTCTATTATCGTGCCATTCTTTCTCTAGTTTGATATGTGATTGAGTATTGTTATCTTTATTATGTCATTATATTGTTCCTCCATTGGGAGTTAAGATGGCATGACAGGTACCTTATATGTAATGTGAGATGTTTAGATTATGGTGATGACCTATAATAGCTTTTTATGTCGTTCTTATGATGTAGGCTGGGTGTGGTTCACCACTCGTGCCCTTATTCCGGGTGTGGGTCGTAAAACATTTTTAGTGGTGGCCCATGAAGGTCAAGAGTCGCAAGAAAAGCAATTTCGTAGTAGTGTGATGACTTAGTTATATTATTACGAGCATGCTTTAGGAATATGATATAAGATGAGACTATACTCAATCAGCTAGGAGCACTTCCAATTTGATTTAATTGCCGTTCTTTTTATTTGCAAATCCTTATCTATTGAGTATTTGCCTTACTCTGAATAATTCTGTCATTCTTTGATGATATTGTATCTTACTCAATATTGATTCCTTATTTCAATCTGTCTTCAGGATACCACCAAAGACGTGATCCAAGTGTACTAGCACAGCTTCATCGAGGTCGGTCACTTCACCACCTCCGAGGAGGGCAGTATCAGCCACTACTCCATCAGCTTTAGCTTAGTGAGCCGCTTCACCGGTTCAGGTGGGAGCATCTGCAGCAGTATTTGGGGGTGCTCTACCTCCAGTCCAGAGGGCAGTACCCACAGCTACACAGAGGACTATAACTTCAGCATCGGAGGAGCTTCCACCTCCACCACCAGCAGTTGATCCGGCGCAGGTGTTTGCCCTCTTTAAAAAGATGATGGAGGCATAGCGGGCCCAGGCAGAGGCCCATCAGCGACAGTCAGAGATCATGAGATAGGATATTAAGAATGCCCATCAGCTTATACTCGTCGCAGTCGAGAGAGTCGCCTTAGTCCAGCCACAGGTAGTCCCACCTCCGCAGATCCCACAGCAGCCGAGGCCAGGCACCATAGTAGACTTCAAGAGGACGGGGTCTAAGGAGTTCAGAGGTACTGAGGGGATTATCTACGTGGACGGTTGGATAGAGGATATCGAAAGGAACTTGTTGCTAGCACAAATTCCTGAGACTTTGTAGATAGAGGCGACATGCAGTATGATGCATGACATAGCCTTGACCTGGTTCAGGACCGATCGGAGGGTCAGAGTGCCAAATCTTTCTTGGAAGGCCTTTAAGGAACTCTTCAAGAAAAAGTTCTTTTTCGATGTGGCTCTGACATTACTGGAGAGTCAGTTCGAGCACCTCATCTAGGGGAACATGACGGTGGACGAGTATGCTGTCGAGTATTGCAGATTAGGGCACAAAACCCCAGGGAAAAGGCTATGAAATTCAGGAAGGGCCTGAACAGTGAGATTACGTCTCATACCAATGGATAATGCACCCCTACTTATGAGAAGATTCTGAGGCAGGCACAGCGGGCGGAGGATGATCTGGCGCTTGGCTCTAAGAGGCCGAGGGACGCAGGAGGAGCCAGTACTAGTGCAGGCCTAGCGAAGAGGCCTCACTTCTAGCAGCAGTAGAGGCCCTTCCATCAGCAGCAGCCGAGACAACAGTTTCAGGCACCATTCAGGCAACAAGTGCAGCAGGCACATCAGGCCTCGAGAACCACACGACAGCCCCCCCAGTGTACTCACCGTGGGAAGGTTAGATATATACGGGAGGTCTGCAGGAAGAGGCTTGGAGTGTGCCTCTATTGCGGGCAGGCAAGACATCAGTTACGAGATTGCATTCTAGCTCCCGTTCGAGCAGGACATGGTGCGATACCTATTCAGAGGATTCTACCTAGGCACCCGACGCGGCAACATCGAGGACCTCTCCTACCACCACAACAACAGCAGTTCACCCAGCACCAGCAGCAGCTCAGAGATGCTCAGTGACATGGGTGAGCTTTTGCCCTGACCGTCGAGGAGGAGGAGCCAGTTGGTGATATTATCTCAGGTCCAGTCTATCTTGATTCTTTTACAACGCATGCTTTATTTGATTCTGGTGCTTCACACAGTTTTGTGTCTATATTTTTTGCTTTGAGGCATAGTTTGGAGGCTGAACCATTAGAGAGGACTTGCAAGATCACGATCGGGGGTGTCATTATCATGGTCAGTGATATCTGTAAAGACCGGACGGTATCTTTGGGAGGCCAAGAATTGAGCGCGAGTACTTGTAATGCCCCTTCCGAGCTACGATATAGTACTCAGGATGGATTGGTTGAGTAGACATCATGCTAGTATCAATTATCGTAGAGGCAGAGTAGTATTCCAGCCGCCAGGAGAGCCAGAGTTTTATTTTGTCAGAGGAACAACGGAGCAGGATGAAGGAGTCTACTGTAGATCTATGGTGGAAGAGCAGGAGCCGCCATATCCATTGATTACAGAGTTCATAGATGTATTTCCATAGGACTTGCCGGGGTTGCCACCAGACAGAGATATGGAGTTCTCTATAGATTTGATTCCAGGCACAGAGCCAATATCACATCACATCTATAGGTTAAACAATAGTGAACTAGCAAAATTGAAGAAGCAGGTGGATGAGTTACAGGACAAAGGCTTCATCCGGTCCAATTCATCACCATGGGGTGCTCCGGTATTATTTGTATCGAAGAAGGATGGGACGGTATATATATGTGTATCGACTACAGAGCTCTCAACAATCTAACTAACAAAAACAAATACCAAGATAGACTTGTGGTCGGGGTACCACCAGGTAAAAGTGAAGAAGTAGAACATTTTGAAGACAACTTTCAGGACTCAGTATGGGTAGTTCGAGTTTTTGGTGATGCCGTTTGGGTTGACTAATACCCCGGTGGTATTCATTAACTTGATGAATAAGGTGTTTCATCAGTACCTGAATCAATTTGTGATGGTATTCATTAATGACATTTCGATATATTCGAAGACCCCGGAGGAGCACGGGGAGCATCTGAGGATAGTTTTGGAGACCCTCAGTATGGAGAAGCTTTATGGCAAGCTTTCGAAGTGTGAGTTCTTTCTTGATAAGATTAAATTCCTCGGGCACGTTGTGACATGAGACGGGATCTCAGTGGACCCGATGAAGATATCAACAGTTGAGTCGTGGTCTACCCCGAGCTCAATGGCAGAGATCAGGAGTTTCCTTGGATTGGCAGGCTATTATCGGAGATTTGTTTAGGATTTCTCCAAGATTGCAGAGCCGATGACTAGGCTGACCAGGAAGGACGTGGAGTTCATCTGGACGGAGGAGTATCAGGCCGCATTTGAGGATCTGAAGAAGAGGTTGACCACAACTCCAGTGTTGACATTGCTATCGGTGATATGAGGATTTTTTTATATACAGTGATGCTTCGGATAAGGGTTTAGGATGTGTGTTGCAGAAGAATGGGAAGGTGATTGCCTATGCTTCAAGGCAATTACGCCCTTATGAGAAGAATTACCCTACCCATGACTTAGAGTTGGCAGCAGTTATCTTTGCTCTCAAGCTGTGAAAGCACTACTTGTATGTGGAGCGAGTAAAGATCTTCACAGACCATAAGAGCTTGAAATATATGTTTACATAGAAGGAGCTCAACATGAGACAGATGCGATGGTTGGAGTTGATGAAGGACTTCGACATTTCTTTGCAGTATCATCCAGGGAATTCCAACGTAGTCGCAGATACCTTGAGTAGGTATCCCGTGGCTATGTACTTAACGAGGGACAAACACTTATTGGAAGATCTTAATAGCTTGGGTATCGAGGTGTTAGTTCCTGGAGTTATGACACATATATGGGGACTTCAGGTACAGTATGAGTTGCTGGACCGGATTGGAGCTACACAGTTTAAAGATGAGTCTCCGAGGAGCATCAGAGCGTAGGTCCGGATAAGATTGGCAGAGGACTTCAGTATTATAGAGGATGGATCATTGCGGCACGGTACCAGATTGTGCATGCCGAGTGGAGCATTGTGTGAGGAGGTTCTTCAGGAGGCGCATTAATCTTAGTACCCTATGCATCTAGGTACCAACAAGATGTATAGAGATATGAGAGAGCATGTTTGGTGGTATGGTATGAAACGGGAGGTGGCGAGGTTCGTATGCAGATGCTTAGTATGCCAGCAGGTAAAGGCAGAGAGATAGAGGCTAGGTGGATTGCTTCAGCCTTTACCCATTATAGAGTGGAAGTGAGAGCATGTGACAATGGACTTTGTATCAGGACTTTTGCGTTCTCTAGGAGATAAAGACGCAATTTGGGTCATCGTTGACAGGTTGACCAAATCTGCCCACTTCTTACCATTTAAAGTGGGTACGTCTACGAAGAAGCTTATAGATATGTACGTGCGACAGATAGTCAAATTGCATGGAGTTCTTGTAAGCATAGTCTCGGATTGGAATAGTCGCTTTATATTCCACTTCTGGAGGAGTTTACAGGCTAGCTTGGGCACCCAGCTCAAGTTTAGTACCGCATATCACCCTCAGACAGACGGGCAGTCGGAGAGGACTATTCAGACTCTCGAGGATATGCTACGCACCTGTGTATTGGACTTTGGAGGTTCTTGGGAGGATCACCTTTACCTGGTAGAGTTTACGTATAACAACAGCTACCAGGCCAATATTGAGATGTTACCATTTGAGGCACTGTATGGACGGAGATGTCGCACTTCGTTATCGTAGGACAATATTGATGAACGAGCTTTATTGGGACCGGAGTTGGTCGTGGATGCAACTGAAAAGGTGAAGCTCATCAGGGATAAACTTCGGATGGCGCAAGACAGACAGCGGCATTGGGCCGATAGTTACCGAAGACCTTTGGAGTTCGAGGTATAGGTTTTGTTTGTATTGCTTGTGATTTATTTTATTTTAGTTAGAGTGCTAAGGATATATTTTTTGCTAGGTTGGCGATCTGGTGTTCTCTAGAATTTTTCCGACTCGGGGCACGATTCGCTTTGGTGGAGGCGAGAAGCTTATTCCATGGTACATCGAACACTTCGGTATTCTTGAGAGGGTCAGTTCAGTGTCTTACAGACTAGACTTGCCGCCTGCACTAGAGGGAGTGCACAACATGTTCCACGTGTCGCAGCTAAGATGATATGTGGCAGACCCTAGCCAAGTATTGGATCACTCAGAGATAGAGGTTGGCCCGACTCTCAGCTACCCAGAGCAGCCCGTGGAGATTCTGGATCGTAGGGAGAAGGTACTGCGGAACCAGAAGATTCTTTTGGTATGTATCGCGTGGAGGCATCACTCTCAAGGGGAGTCTACCTAGAAAAAGGAAGCCGAGATGCGCGAGCGATACCCTTATTTATTTGAGCCGTGAGGTAATAATTATTTCTTTCTTGCTGTGATTGCTTGTTGTAGTTAGTTCCTTCCTTAAATTTCGAGGACGAAATTTTTCTAAGGAGGGTAGACTTGTCACTACCACATTTCTAGATGAGGGTATTTTAGAAAATTTGTATATAATTATATTTTAGTAATTAATAATTATTTTTATTGTGCAAATAATTAATATTTGTGTTTATGATATTATTCATTAATTAGTGGACTAGCCTATTAGTTAGAATTGACATTAGTGAGCCCAACTTGGACCCAAGCCCATTAGCTCTTCCCCCTTATTAATTAAGGAGAATTAGGCTAATTAGAATTAATTAGAGGCTTTCCAAAATTTCCCAACCTTAATCCTATTCATAATTGGATGGAGATGGGTGTATTAGACATTGTCACTTACTTGGAGAAGGGGAGAGGGGGCCGACCACCATAAGAAGAGACTCTCTTCTCTCTCTCCTCTCATTTGCATTCATTTTAGATCTAGAATTTAGATCCCCAAATTTTTACATTTTCTCCATTAAATTCTCACTTAATTTACCCCCATTTTCTATCTTATTCTCATTCCACAAGGATCTTGGAGTTTAGAGAAGCAATGAGCACAAGGAGGAGGAGTCGTAGTGGAAAGATCGTGTCCACTTTGGTTTTCATTAAAAATCCATCTTTTAATTGGTAATTTCTGAATTCTCTCTCATTCTAGCTTCTAAATCATGCATGAGACCTCTAGTAACCACCCCATGGCATAGGGTTACCATTAGGAACAAATTCTAGTTGATTTGGTTGAGTATTGTGGTCTCTACATAGGTTTTTGTATTAATTTTGGGGAAATTATGGGATGACACATCAATTGTGTGTTATGAGACTAATTTAGTGAAATTAGACTTATATTGCGGTTGGGATATTAGATACGTGTCCACAAATAGATACGAATAGGCCGTATCATGGTATTTTGTGATACGGTGTGATACGGAGCTCCATTTTGTGTGTTTTGTGCAATTACTTTTCAATTCTCTTCTTAGCAAGTTACTTTAGTTATATAATAGTATAATTATTATAGGTTAATATTTATTGTGGAGAATTAGAGAATTTGGTCATGTGATTGGTGTGTGTATCCTAATTTCCTAATTTTAAACCCCAAGTGTTTGCGTTAAGTTCTTATGAATATATACATTATAGGAATACATATATGTGATATTATGTGTTATATATTGATGTGCATAGTGTCGGGATATGCTGTGTGTTCTCATTGAGTGTGGTGGGGTGACTGAGATTTTACATCTATGTGTAGTTGATGAATATGGTATTACTGCAGCAAAGAGTATTAGGAATGACAGTGTATGATACACTCTTGTGTATCAGATTTTAAGATCATGTGTGGCATTGGTATGCTTGTGTATTAGTGGCATTGGTATTAGTGGCATTAGTGTGCAATGTATACCTTGTGTTGCAAATAAGAATTACAATATAGTTATTCAGTAGCTGCAGTGCTTGGTTGAACATCTGCCCAGTTTCTCTCTACAGCAACTATGCTCAGTTGATGGTCACTGCAGTGCAATCTCGTGTACCTCAAAAAGAAACAATGGCATGGGCTAAGGGTGTTCAGGTGCAAGGAATAGGTGGAGTAGCAGTGGGAGAGGGATAGTCATGTTGTTTCAGTTTAACTGCAGCAAGGAGTATGGTGCATACTGGTATCTGTGTGCAGAGGTAACTACAGTGTGAGTGGACTTATTGCATAAGTTCAAGTATCAGAAAGGGCAGTTGGGGCCAAGCTCGAGTAAGCGAGCAAGCTAACACATGTCAAATGCAGGTAGAGATTTGAGGAGGGAGTAGTAATCACAGTTAGCAAGTAGGATTTGTCAGTTAGTTGATTTAAATAGTAGGTAATTTATTAGATAACAGTTAGTATTAAGTCAGTTGGTTAGTTAGCTATGAGTATTTTCTTGTACCAGTCAGTGAAGGTAGCAATTAGTATAATTAGGTACCATTCATATATGTTATTAGTTATATCATTTGGTTTCAGTATCCAAGTACCAGATTAGAGTGTCAGTCCAGGATACATTAGCACTGGATTAGATAAGTTAGTAATAGAGTTAGTGTTGGAGTTTATTAGTTAAGATTGGAGTGATGCTTGTATCAGTTTTCAGTTAGGTGGTGTATCAGTTATAGGTAGTTAACTGATGGCATTAGTTAGTAGGTTGGTTTTAGTTAAGTGTATTAGTTAGAGATAAGTATATTAAGTTTCAATTAGTATCAGCTGTATTTATAACCATTAGTTGGAGTTCCGAGATTAGTTAATAAGGTTAATAGTTATTGACCAAATTAGGCCTATTAACCTAGTGAGAACCTAGTCATAGCTTAGAAGAGCATCCTTAATGCATCCTAGTTCATTATCACTTTGTATCACCCATTATGACATGACTTTCATATCTAGGTGCGTGTGACACCAGCTCGGACACCGAGTGACATCATTTGCTAGATACGTAAATTATGTTGGATGACTTGGAGTTATGATTAAGATCAAAGATTTAGAATTTAATTATGACTTAGTGGTCTAGACTTAGAATGGATATATGGATTCTATCAAACATGTTAGAGGAGATAGACTATGCAAATTGCTAGGCTTGACATGCAACATTGATATATCATAGATTTGACTGAACGGACTCGGACTCTGTACAAACGAACATATTAATGTGAGTAGGATGATCTGTGTTCGATATTTAGAAATCAGAGTAAAATAAGCTTGGCTAGAATATCTCGTGCAAATGAATAATGGTTTAACCTTAGGAATTGGGGGTAAGCATCATATGACAAAATTGTACGATGAGTCGTGAGCATGAATTGTACCTATGACCTTGTGAGATGACCTAGTAATTAGGTAGACGACCCTGTGCCAAGTGAAAGAACTTGTGTAACCAACTTTAGAGTATTGCTTGTCAAGCCCCAGTCCCAAAATACCAAGGGACTAGCCTCGTGGCAATGGCCAGCAGCACAACTCCAAAGAGAAAACCTAATTTAATGGACCCTTTAGAGTGCACTTAAGCTGTAATACAACTACAATGTTCTATAATATATATCATAGTCTATGTATCTAATTTCATCCACCAATTCATAAATAAGAGGCAAGATGATAAACCGGTCTAAACCTTCAATACCATAAATGAAACTGTCTATCACAATATAATAAATAAATATTACGGAGAACAACCCGTATAAAATAATGAGAGAAAAATAACCAAATACACCTGTCCTATAGTCACAATATCCAAGTTCATATCTAATAATCAAAAGGCATCATACATAAAGAGAATCTGAGAACTCAAGAGAAGTCCTCTGGTACCACCTCGTCCTCGGCTGCTGGTACTGTTCCGATATCGGCTCCTGACCCATAAACCTCGGGGTAAACCTCCTCGTCTATACCTGGAGACATAATCCATATCCAGGTCCTCAGGGGACATAGCAAGGTATAATAAACACTCAAGCCAGAAGTAATTAGTATAATGTTATGAAAATGGGGAAAGCTACTACGACCAACTATGTGATATGAAAATGAGAATATGGTATCGTACCCCGGGCTGGTACTTACGAAAGATCTCAAGGGACACTTTCGTAATTTAATAGTACACTCAAGGCTCAGTATGGGGGAACCAGGGGAAAGCTATATATATATATATATATATATATATATATATATATATATATATATATATATATATATATATATAATACCTTAGATTCCGCATAGGGAACCTAGCCTAATACACAATAAATAGAAATAAGTAAAATATGTCCAAAGCACGATGAAGACTCTCCCCACCCAATGTAACCTCACGTCTCAATCAAGACACGCAAGCTCATGACCTCTAACTACCAGCACATGTCTTAGTCACTATGTATCACTATAATCATCCCTATATCATGCATCCTGTAGTCCTATCCAGAGTCCAAGTACCACGAAAAACTCGAGAAAGACTCTGTCACATGAATATCGTGTCCAGTGTCCTATAGTTGGATGTGCAAATAATGTTTGCACCAACATGTGTTCGTAAATATGACTCTCTGACTACGTTATTCGACTCCACAGAGGATATCGGTACCCGAATCTTGTTCGGACACAAAGTATCGTATAACGGCCCTAGGCTCAATAAGTACATCAACCAAGCCACACAAATATAATGTCTAATGCATAAATAATATTTAAATAAATAATTTAGAACTGTAAATATCTTGGCAAGGTACATTTTTCTGGTTCTGCAGTCAGTGGTGGTAAAGATGATCCCGCATCCACTCCTTTGGGATTCAATTGACCTATTAATCAATTAATATACTTAAGGGTCCAATCACAAATTTTTATAATTAAAACTTAATTATATAATTTATTCGATGCCATGAATAACCAAGTCCGTTATTATTTCTAACAACTTTGCTTACTTTTACAGGATATCAGAACCTAGTTTCATAGTTTCTGACTTCCAGAATTTAAGACTAAGTCCCCAATTAAAGGACATGAACATAAATTATAATAAATTATAAAATCCAGATTTAAATATGGATTATATTAATTTTTAGCAATAAATTCCAGATTTGACAAAATAGGCCTATTTCAAGATTAGGGCTACGATCGGTTGACTTGTTTTGTCCGAAACTAATTCAGAGCATTGCCAGTCCGTGGGTAAGGGTTATATCCAATAAAATTAATTTAATTTAATATCATATTTTATTTTGTTTTTCAATCACAAAAAAAAAATTATCTTTTTATTCCTTCCAAAATAACCTCTATTTACTAGCAAACAATGTCATAAAGTCACCCGAAACATAGGCTAGTGGCCCTTATTTTTAGGTTTCAGAAATATGATAAAAATATCATAAAATAATTCTAAAATAATTATTTTACATTAAATAAACACCTTTAAATTCAATTTTAAAAATTAACCACAAATCCGCCAAGAATCGTGTCATAAAGTCTAAAACTAGCCCTACCGTTATCCAATTTATCATCGATCTAACATGAAGGTTCTTATATATTTTTGTGGTGAAAAAATGGCAAGGGAGGGTTCTAAAATATTAAACTTATATAAACCTAATAGTGTCATGCCATGGAGATTTGAGTTGGATAGTTCGAATCCTTACCCGAAAGCTTTGATGGTTTGGATGACGGTGCCACTTCTTATTCAAGAACACACCTTCTTTGTTGTGCTTGCCTTATTTCTTCCTTATTGATGGGTTGATGATGATGGCAATGAGCTTTTGATGGGTTTGATGGAAATGGTGGAGCCTTTATGGTTGTTTGGTTGAGATTGGGTGGAAGGATGATGAAAAGTGGAGCTTTTGGAAGAGAGGGGGGGGGGGTTTGGTGAAAGAGATAATGTTGTGAGGGAGGTATGGGAAAGGAGGCTGCTCTTACACGTTGGAAAGAGGGGAGGGGTCGGCCACAAGAGGGGGAAGGGAATTGTTAGGGTTAGGGTTTGTTATATATATATATATATATATATATATATATATATATATATATATATATATATATATATATATATATATATATATATATATATATATACGCCTTTTGGATAGGTTTAAACTTAGGAGGGGGTTTCCTATTGCTAGTAGGGGTCGGCCACAAGGAGGGATGTTCTTGGCCGCAAGATTGAGAGAAAAGTTGGTTGTTGGGTTGTATTTGGATAAGGTTTGGTTGTTGGTTGGTTAGCAAATTGGTTAGGTAGTTATTTGCCAACTAGATGCCACCTATACCACTTTCTATAGATAGAATTCCTATAAATAGAAATAAATTATATAAATTTAATATATATATAATATATATATATGCATAAGGATATTTGGGTGCACTACATGCCTACATGTGGTTGGGTTGAGTTTGGGTTAAGTTCTAGTCAAAAGGAGGAAATTTTACGGTAACCGTAATTCTAGACGTTTGTCAATATTTTTTTTAAAGCATGGGGGAGATCAAATAAATGCAACATACATGTTCCAACTATATTAAACTCAATCAAGATTAATAATATAAATTTTGTTAGAAGGGAAATGTTGTACAATGCTTAAAATTTAAAGCCACGACAAATGATCTTATATCTAAAAGAAGGATTTAAAAATTAATACTCCAGCCTATTAAATAAATTGATTAAAATAAATTGATTAAAATAAATTGAAAAATTACCAAAATAATTCTATTCAAAATGAGAGGGCTTACAATATACCCACCTTAAAAGAATTGCATTATCACAATTAAGAATAAAGCTATTCTATGAATCTATAAGGACGTAATAACTAAGGCAGTTCTGAGGCCATACCTACATCATCGAATAAGTGAGGATAACGCTGTCGTACGACATCCTCTCGCTCCCAAATGGATTCACCTGGAGAGTAATGCTTCCAAGCTACGCGAACCATTCTGATCGTCTGACCCTGCAACATCTTCTCACTAGTATCCAGTATCCCCACGGGCTGCTCCTCATATCTTAAACTCGGACCTACCGCAATCTCGGAATGATCAACTACGTGACTTCGGTCGGTCATGTACCTCCTCGGTTGTGAAACATGGAATATATCATGCACTCCCTCTAGAGATGGGGGTAATGAAAGACGATACGCCACCTCACCAATACACTCCAAGATATCAAAAGGCCCAATATACCTTGGACTCAGCTTGCCTCTGCTTCTAAATCTAATGGTGCCCCGAGTAGGTGAGATCCTCAGAAATATGTGCTCGCCTTCCTTGAACTCCAAAGGTCAGCGATGCATGTCTGCCCAATGCTTCTGTCTGTCCTGAGCTGCATGAAGATGGCTCTGGATTTTTTTTACCTTCTCAACTGTCTATGTCACCAACTTTGGACCGAATATCTGTCGTTCACCCACATCAATCTAACATATATGAGACTTACATTCCTACCATATAATACCTCAAAAGGTACCATCTGGATGCTCTCCTGATGGCTATTATTGTAGGAGAACTCTACCAGATGCAAGTGGTCTTTCCAAGATCCTCCGAAGTCTAATATGCAATATCGCAATATATCCTCTAGAATCTGGATCGTGCGCTCTGACTGGCCATCTGTCTGCGGATGGTAAGTAGTGTTGAACTAGAGTCGAGTGATTAGACTCTCCTGCATACTCCGCCAAAAGTGGGATATGGATCTCGAGTCTCGATCCGATCCGATACTAACTGGCACTCCATGAAACCTCACAATCTATCGCATATACCTGTCGGCTAGAATCTCGATGGACCGTCCGACTCTGAACGACAAAAAATGTGTCGACTTCGTGAGACGGTCTACAATAACCCAAACTACATCTTTTTTGCTGGGGCTCCTTGGTAATCCTATAACAAAATCTATGGTGACATGTTTCCACTTCTACTCGGGGATAGGAAGTGGTTGTAACATACCCGCGGTCCTCTGATGCTCGGCCTTAACTTGCTGACAGACCAAACATTTTGCCACGAACCGTGCGATCTCTCTCTTCATCCCATGCCACCAGTAGTACTACCTCAAGTCTCGGTACATCTTTGTACCTCCCAGGTGAATAGAGTATATAGAGCTATGTGCCTCCTTCATCAACTCCTGTCTCAACTCTCTATTCAGAATGTATAGGCGATCCCCTTTCCTTAATGTCCCATCCTCATGGATCCGAAGTCCCGTCTGCATACCGGCTTCAATCCTCTCTCTAATTCTCCAAAATTTAGCATCTGTCGGCAAAGCCGCCTTAAACCTCTAAACTAGTGAAGACTGAACCTCAAGGTTAGCCAACAGTCTACTCTGTCCTGGCAGAATAACCTCTATCCCAAGCTTCTGAAGATCCTCTAATAGCTGGGGCTGCATCGTCAAGAAATAAGCTGTGGGCTTCTTGCTGAGTGCATCTGCTACGACGTTTGCCTTGCCCAGATAGTACTGCAAATCTATATCTTAATCAACCATCAATTCTAACCATCGCCTCTGTCTCAAGTTGAGTTTCTTCTGAGTGTAGACATACTTTGGACTTTTGTGATCAGTAAAAATCTCCACTCGCTCTCCATAAATATAGTGCCTCCATATCTTCAATGCAAAAATTACTACAACTAGCTCAAGATTGTGCGTCGGGTAATTTTTCTCATACATCTTTAATTGTCTCGATGCATAAGCGATAACTTTGCCATGTTGCATCAAAACACATCCCAATCTACTTCCCGACGCATCACTATATACTATAAATCCTCCCAATCCTGAAGGAAGGGTCAAGACCGGTGCAGTCATTAACCGCTTCTTCAACTTTTCAAAGACCTTCTGACACTCCTCTGCTCATATAAAGTCCTGGTCCTTACATGTCAACCACGTCATAGGCTCTGCAATTCTCGAGAAGTTCTGCACGAACCTCCGATAATATCCGACAAGTCCGAGAAAACTCCTAACCTCTGTAACTGATGTAGATGTAGGCCATGTCTCAATTATAGCAACCTTCTCCGGATTAACTGAAACTCCTTCCCCTGAAATTGTGTCCAAGAAAAGGTACTCTATCCAAGAAGAACTCATATTTGCTGAGCTTGGCGTACAACCTCTCATGCCTCAGCGTCTCCAACACGATTCTAAGATGCTCCTTGTATTCTTCGTGGTTTTTGGAGTATACCAAGATGTCATCTATAAATATAACCACAAACTTGTCCAAGTACTAGTGGAAGACCTTGTTCATTAAGATCATAAATACAGCTAGCACGTTGGTTAAACCAAACGACATAAATAAGAACTCATAATGGCCGTACTTGGTCCTGAAGGCGGTCTTTGGTATATCTTTCTTTCGCACCTTGATCTGATGATAGCCGGATCTGAGATCGATTTTTGAGAATACACAAGCACCACTCAATTGATCGAACAGATCATTAATATGCAGTAAAGGATACATATTCTTGATTGTTAAAACATTCAGTACTCTGTAATCAATGCATAAGCGTACCATCCCATCCTTCTTTGGTACAAAAAGGATAGACGCACCCCAAGGTTAAACACTGGCTCGAATAAAGCCCTTCTCTAAAAGATCATCAACCTATTTTTTCAGTTCTACTAACTCCTTTGGTGCTAAACGGTACACAGATGAAGTAATAGGCTCTGTTCTAGTGCTGTCACTATACTC
The DNA here is from genome assembly GCA_036927795.1 of Iris macrosiphon. Classification (NCBI taxonomy): domain Eukaryota; kingdom Viridiplantae; phylum Streptophyta; class Magnoliopsida; order Asparagales; family Iridaceae; genus Iris; species Iris macrosiphon. Next base: position 136,471,814 of record JAYESA010000002.1, read on the forward strand.
TCCCTCAAGTTCTCTGCCTGGCGTTGCTGGGCCTCTTGTTGAACCTGCTATTGGGCTTGTATCATTGCATAAAATACCTAGAATAACTAATGTCCGTCCATAGTCTGCCCTGACAGGAAAGCTGGTAGCGGTGGTATCGGGGGAGTGAATTGCGGTGGTGGTGGAATATCATCTCTCCGAAACCTTGAGGCGAGCTGATCTGCATGGTTGCTTTGTAGAGTGGATGGATCTCCACCCTCTGGTGTTACCCCATCGTCGTTAGTGACCACAGCACCTGGTGGTGTACCCACGGGAGTCTCATCACTGTCGCGTGGATCCATTACTCTGCACACAAGTAATTATGAGGAACACATAGACGAATCAAAGAATGATGCAATTCATGAGATTAAATTCGAATTCGATATAGAGGTCAAGAACGTGTCAACTTGTGGATGAGATCTATAAGTTTATCATATCCTAATTGCAGGATTGCTCGGTCCCTTAGTTGAAACCGAAGCAATATATTCGTATGGACCTGCATGGGCCCCCACAAAAACTATGTCATGCCACAGTCCCAAAATACCAAGGGACTAGCCTCGTGGCAATGGCCAACAGTACAACTCCAATGAGCAAATCCAATTTAATGGACCCTTTAGAGTGCACTTAAGCTATAATACAACTACAATGGTCTATAATATATGTCATAGTCTATGTATCTAATCTCATCCACCAATTCATAAACAAGAGGCAAGATGATAAACTAGTTGCAACCTTCAATACCATAAATGAAACTGTCTATCATAATATAATAAATAAATATTACGGGGAACAACCCGTATAAAAATAATGAGCGAGAAAAATATCCAAATACACCTGTCCTATAGTCACTATATCCAAGTCCATATATAAGAATCACAAGGCATTATATATAAAGAGAATCTGAGAGCTCAAGAGAAGTCCTTCGGTACCACCTCGTCCTCGGCTGCTGGCACTGTTCCGATATCAGCTCCTGACCCGTAAACCTCAGGGTAAACCTCCCCGTCTATACCTGGGGACATAATCCATATCCAGGTCCTCATGGGACATAGCAAGGTACAATAAACACTCAATCCAGAAGTAATCAGTATAATTTTATGAAAATAGGGAAAACTACTACGACCAACTATGTGATATGCAAATGAGAGTATGGTATCGTACCCCGGGTTGGTACTCACGGAAGATTTTAAGGGACACTTCCGTAATTTAATAATACACACAATGCTTCGTGTGGGAGAACCAGGAGGAAGCTGTATATATATATATATATATATATATAATACCTTAGATTCTGCATAGAGAACCTAAAGCCTAATACACAATAAATAACAATAAGTAAAATATGCCCAGAGCACGATGAAGACTCTCTCCACCCAATGTAACCTCACGTCTCAATCAAGACACGCAAGCTCATGACCTCTAACTATCAGCACAAGTCTTAGTCACCATGTATCACTATAATCATCCCTATATCATGCATCCTGTAGTCCTATCCAGAGTCCAAGTACCACGAACAAGTCGAGAAAGACTCTGTCACATGAATATCGCATCCAGTGTCCTATGGTTGGATGTGCAAATAATGTTTGAATTGACATTGGTTTATAAATATGACTCTCGGACTACGTTACTCGACTCCGCAGAGGATGTCGGTACCCGAATCTTGTTCGGACAAAAAGTATCGTATGCCGGCCCTAGGCTCAACAAGTACATTAACCAAGCCACACAAATATAATATCTAATGTATAAATAATATTTAAATAAATAATTTAGAACTGTAAATATCTTAGCAATGTACACTTGCCTGGTTCTGCAGTCAATGGTAGTAAAGATGATCCCTCGTCTACTCCTTCGGGATTTAATTGACCTATCCATCAATTAATATGCTTAAGGGTCCAATCACAAAATTTTATAATTATAACTTAATTATATAATTTATTCGTTGTCATGCATAACCAAGCCCGTTATTATTTCTAACAACTTTGCTTACTTTTACAGGGTATCGGAACCTAGTTTCGTAGTTTCTGACTTCCAAAATTTAAGACTAAGTCCCCAATTAAAGAACATGAAAATAAATCATAATAAATTATAATAAATCATAAAATCCAGATTTAAACATGATTTATATTAATTTTTAGCAATAAATTTTAGATTTGACAAAATAGGCCTATTTCAAGATTAGGGCTACGATCGGTTGACTTGTTTTGTCCGAAACTTGTTCGGAGCATTACCAGTCCGTGGGTATGAGTTATATTCAGTAAAAGTTATTTAATATTATATTTTATTATGTTTTAATCACAAAAAATAATCACCTTTCTATTCCTTCCAAAATAACCTCTATTTACTAGCAAAACAATGTCATAAAGTCACCCGAATCATAGGCTAATGGCCCTTATTTGTAGGGTTCATAAATATGATAAAAATATCATAAAATAATTCTAAAATACTTATTTTACAGTAAATAAACACCTTTAAATTCATTTTTAAAAATTAACCACAAATCCTCCAAGAATCGTGTCATAAAGTCTAAAACCAGCCCTACCGTTATCCAATTTATCATCGATCTAACATGAAGGTTCTCATATATTTTTTTGGTGGAAAAAATGACAAGGGAGGGTTATAGAATATTAAACTTACATAAACCTAAGAGAGTCATTCCATGGAGATTTGAGATGGATAGTACGAATCCTTACTCGAAAGCTTTGAAGGTTTGGATGACAGTGCCCCTCCTTGTTCAAGAACGCACCTTCTTGCTTGTGCTTGCCTTGATTCTCCCTTCTTGATGGATTGATAATGATGACAATGGACTCTTGATGGGTTTGATGGCAATGGTGGAGACTTTATGGTTGTTTGGTGGAGATTGGGTGAAAGGATGATGAAAATTGGAGCTTTTGGAAGAGAGGAGGGGTTTTTTGGTGAAGGAGATGATGTTGTGAGGGAGAGATGGGAAGAGGGGCTGCTCTTACACTTTGGAGAGAGGGGAGGAGTCGACCACAAGAGGGGGAAGAGAATTGTTAGGGTTAGGGTTTGTTATATATATATATATATATATATATATATATATATATATCATAAAGAGGATGAACTTAAAGAGAATGATTCGAATATGCTTACAACTTTCATAAAGGTGAACCAGGGTCCGGCCCAATAAGGAAATCCTAATTCAGTGGGCCTTTCAATACAATCAAATAGATTGCCACAGGGGCACCATATTCTAGGAGCCCAAACTATGTGATTGAATAAATCCTCCTGTATCTGTTGCGGGTCGAGGGCTCCTTCCCCTTCTTCAAACTTTGATTCGTATTTTTCATATAAAAATATCTGATCAACGATAGAATAAGAACTATTTTGTATCATATCTAACTGATTTCTTGCTTTGGACCGAAGAAGTAATGTCACTCGATTATTATCAAATTGGCTGCAATCTTTTTCTGTCCGTGAGGATCCCACCAGAGCACATTCTACTTCTAATAGGCCATGAACTAGATCCGAATCATTCTCAACGAATCCATAAAAAGTGATCCCATTTTTTTTATCGGGTCGGGGTAAAGACAAAAGATCTTGAGCGACAGATCCAGTAGAACAACTCAAAAGATAAAGAAGTATCGTTAATTTCTTCATGCTCGTTCCAAGTTCGAAGTACCATTTGTACAAATAAGAATCCCCTTCCTTAAATGGTTTCTTCTTCATATAGATAGATATAGGATCTATGAGGAAATTACTTAAAAGTACATTTTGTGCAACATCCCTTCCTATATGATAGAAAAAGATTCCATGATCCTGAACCGATCTTACCTGGGATCGCAAATCCCATGTTTGTCTATGAAGAGCCAATCTAATTGTATTAATTTCTATAATGGATTTCTTCTGTGTAATACTAATTGATAGGATCTCATTGATAAGTGCTACAAGATCTTGTGCATTGGAACCCATGGTTATGGACCCAAATCCGTTCGTATGGAACATCTTCTTTTCCAAGCGAAATCTTCTAGTATATGAAAGAATAAAAAAATTCTTTCGTTGTTGTAGAATAAGAAGACTTCGTATCTTTATGCACGTATTTAATTTATTCGGAGCTATTAGAGCGGGATGTACTTTTTGGGGAATATGAGTCAAAGCAATAACAAGAATATTTCTAGTGGAACATCTTTCACAATCCCTGAAGAGATAGTTCTCTAATAGACCGAGGGATAAGTAATTTGACTCATTCACATGCAGATCATGAATGTTTGGAATCCATATTATGCAAGGAGATATTGCTTTTACTAATTCGAATTGAAGGGTAATATCAAATCGGTCTACTTTCGATATCATATACATAGTTAGCACATTCGTTATAGTAAGCGGCTCCGTATCAAGGCTATCATCAATATCGTCACTATCATCAATATCGATATCATCAATATCATCGATATCATCATGAGACTTGTCATCCAGGAACCCATTTGGAAATACCGTAATAAAAGGAATATAGGAGTTTGTGGCTAGGTATTTGACCAAATATGATCGTCTAGTTCCTATTGAACCTATCACTAAAATACCCCTAGAGGGGGATAGGGCTAAGCGGAGCGAAAAGGGTTTTCCATGAAATGCGAAATAAAAACTATTAGCCCCATACGAGGTTTGTGAATAAGTGATTGTCTGATAATGATCAAAGAATATCTGTCTTTCTGCTAAAAATAATCCATTGAACTCATAATTCATTAGATACTTTTTATGAATGTCAACTAAGTATCGTAAGTAAATTAATCCTGGTTGTTCAATCATTTGATAACCAGAGTCATTCTTTGATAAAGGATTACTATGAGTCAGACTCAATAGATTTTTCTTAACCTTTTTTTTCGTTAAGGTGGAGAATTGAACCAATAATTCTCTTTTTTCATCATTAATCGAATCGCTGTGCGCGAACCAAGATTCTATTTTATCATCAATCTAATCATCATGTACATTTTTTCTTTTTCTTATCAATGAATAGATCTCTTTACTTGCACGACTTAGATGTCTCATATTTCTCGAAAAAATGATCCGGTTGATGGGATTTGATATGATACTTATGAGATCTATGAGATAGATATTCCAATATTTCTTCTTAGAATGTATTGATTTGACCCCATTAGCGGGATCACCCCCCAATAGCATATTGCCACCAGAAGCAGAACCCCATATTTCTTCTAGAGAATCTCTTAATTGTTCCAGAGCAACTAGAAAGAGATTCTTTAACCAGAAAGAATTCAGTTTAGATGTAGGATACCTATCCAGAAGTTTTTACAACTCAATCATGTATGATGGAATCATCAAAGATTTGATCTTTTCTAACTCTGTCTGTAACTCACTAGAGGCTCAGAAAAAAGAGAAGTTGCATACGAACGAGATATACAACAACGAGAAGAAGGAAAAGGATTGAATAGAGAAACTCCCGAATATTTCTTGATCTCAGATGTGCCCATATCGATGGAACGGGTGACTCATTATTTCGATGAATCATTTCTTCAGACAGAAGATTCTGTAAACACTTATTCGAAATCTCACTTATTAGAGTCCATTGTGGAAGAATCTTCTGAGGAATGAGCCATGATATATCTGATCCATACATAATATCATGAAAAATGGATAAATTTTTTGGACTACTACTTAGTATCGGCAATGGGTCTGAAAAAGTATCTAAAAGGATAAAATTTAGATATTTGTACCCTGTCGAAGTGAGGAACCATGGCATATATGTTTGGAACAATTTAGCAGCACCTTAGGATGACATAGCCTTCACATTAATGACAAGGTTCAAACGAAGAAATGCTTACGATGGATACCTAGGCACCCAAAGACGAGGAAGGGCGTAACAAGCGACGAAATGCTTCGGAGAGTTGAAAATAACCATAAATCCGAAGATTTTTGAATAGGTCAACCTTTCAAACTTATGTTGAATCCATGGGCAGGCAAGAGATAACCTGGCGAACTGAAACATCTTAGTAGCCAGAGGAAAAGAAAGCAAAAGTGATTCCCTTAGTAGCGACGAGCGAAATGGGAGCAGCCTAAATCGTGAAAACAGGGTTATGGGAGAGCAATACAAGCATCGTGCTGCTAGGTGAAGCGGTGGAGTACCGTACCCTAGATGGCGGGAGTCCAGTAGCTGAAAGCATTACTAGCTTATGCTCTGACCCGAGTAACATGGGGCACATGGAATCCCGTGTGAATCAGCAAGGACTACCTTGCAAGGCTAAATACTCATGGGTGACCGATAGCAAAGTAGTACCGCGAAGGAAAGGTGAAAAGAACCCCATTGGGGAGTGAAATAGAACATAAAATCGTGAGCTCCCAAGCAGTGGGAGGAGAATGTGATCTCTGACCGCGTGCCTATTAAAGAATGAGCCGACGACTTGTAGGCAGTGGCTGGGTTAAGGGAACCCACTGGAACTGTAGCGAAAGCGAGTCTTCATAGGGCGATTGTCACTGCTTATGGACCCTAACCTGGGTAATCTATCCATGACCACGATGAAGCTTGGGTAAAACTAAGTGGAGGTCCAAACCGACTGATGTTGAAGAATTAGCGAATGAGTTATGGTTAGGGGTGAAATGCCACTCAAACCCAGAGCTAGCTAGTTCTCCCCGAAATGCATTGAGGCACAGCAGATGACTGGACATCTAGGGGTAAATCACTATTTTGGTGAGGGTTGCGAGAGCGGTACCAAATCAAGGCAACTCTGAATACTAGATATGACCCCAAAATAACATAGGCCAAGGTCGACCAGTGAGACAATGGGGAATAAGCTTCATCATCGAGAGAAAAATAGCTCGGATCACCAGCTAAGGCCCATAAATGACCGCTCAGTGATAAAGGAGGTAGGGGTACAGAGACAGTCAGGAGGTTTGCCTAGAAGTAGCCACCCTTGAAAGAATGAATAATAGCTCACTGATCAAGCGCTCTTGCGCCAAAGATGAACGGGGCTATGTAATCTGCCAAAGCTGTGGGATGTAAAAATGCATCGGTAGAGGAATGTTCCACCTTAGAGGGAAGCGCCTGTGCAAGCAGGTGTGGACGAAGCGGAAGTGAGAATGTTGGCTTGAGTAATGCAAACATTGGTGATAATCTAATGCCCCCAAAACCTAAGGGTTCCTCCGCAAGGTTCGTCCACGGAGGGTGAGTCTGGGCCTAAGATCAGGCCGAAAGGCGTAGTTGATGGACAACAGGTGAATATTTCTGTACTACCCCTTGTTGGTCCTGAGGGACGGAGGAGGCTAGGTTAGCCGAAATATGGTTATCACTTCAAGGATGCAAGGTGACCTTGCTTTTTCAGGGTAAGAAGGGGTAGAGGAAATGCCTCGAGCCAATGTCCAAGTGCCAGGCACTACGGCGCTGAAGTAACCCATGCCATACTCCCAGGAAAAGCTCGAACGACCTTCAACAAAAGGGTACCTGTACCCAAAATTGACACAGGTGGGTAGGTAGAGAATACCTTGGGGCACGAGACAACTCTCTCTAAGGAACTCGGCAAAATAGCCCCGTTACTTCGGTTTGCGATAAGAAAAGCTCAAATTTTCTTTTCTCTTGCTACAATTAAACAATCTTCTTCGGATAATTCGTCCAACCCAAGAATAACTATAATGTCCTGAAGTTCTTTGTAACATTGTGAAGTTTGCTTAACTCTTTGCGCAGTTTCATAATGTTCCTCGCCAACGATCCAAGGTTGTAACATAGTCGACGTTGAATCTAAAGGATCCATTGCTGGATAAATACCTTTGGCAGCTAATCCTCTTGATAGTACGGTAGTAGCATCTGAATGTGCAAATATAGTAGCAGGGATGGGTCGGTCAAATCGTCCGTAGGTACATAAACTGCTTGGATCGAAGTTATAAATCCCTCTTTCGTGGAAGTAATTCTTTCTTGCAAAGAACCTATCTCTGTACTAAGGGTAGGTTGATAACCCACTGCCGAAGGCATTCTCCCTAATAAGGCGGATACTTCTGACCCCGCTTGGACGAAACAAAAGATATTATCTTTAAATAAAAGTACGTCTTGTTCATTAACATCCCAAAAGTATTCCGCCATGGTTAGGGCAGTTAGACCAACTCTCATACGAGCTCACGAGGGTTCATTCATTTGACCATAGATTAGAGCTACTTTTGATTCTGCAATATTTTTTTCATTAATTACCCCAAATTCTTTCATTTTTATGTAGAGATCATTTATTTCATGAGTACGTTCGCCTACTCCGCCAAATACAGATACACCTCCATGAGCTTTGGCTATATTCTTGATCAATTCCATGATAAGTACTGTTTTACCCATGCCAGCTCCCCCAAATAACCCAATTTTTCCTCCACGGCAATAAGGAGCTACAAGATCCACTGCCTTAATCCCTGTTTCAAAGATAAATAATTTTGTATCTAACTGTATAAAGACAGGCGCAGATCTATGAATAAGAGATGTTGTACGAGTATCTACAAGACCTAAATTATCAACGGGCTCTCCAAGAACGTTAAAAATTCGTCCGAGAGTAGCTCCGCCTACTGGAATACTTAGAGGAGCCCCCGTGTCAATCAATTCTATTCCTCTAGTCAGACCATATGTAGCACTCATAGCTACAGCTCTAACTCGATTATTTCCAAATAATTATTGTACCTCATAATTCAAATTAATTTGCTGACCGGCAGTTCTCGACTTTTAACTACCAAAGCGTTATAAATATTAGGCATCTTGCCCGGAGGAAAAACAACATATAGTACTGGGCCAATAATTTATGAGATAATTCCTAGCTTTTTTCTTCAAGTATGGAAACCATAGGATCAGAAGTAGTAAGATTGGTTCTCATAATAAAATGATTGAAATATATCGAAAGTTTTTCTTAGCCGCTGCAGTTTCTACTCCTGCTAATAGTTTAGCCCACTCTTTGTTGTTACTATGGGGCCCTGAAGCACAAGGAAATTTTACTCGTTGGTGTCAATTAGGCGGTCTGTGGACTTTTGTTGCTCTCCATGGTGCTTTCGGACTAATAGGTTTCATGTTACGTCAATTCAAACTTGCTCGATCTGTTTAACTGTGACCTTATAATACAATCACATTCTCTCGTCCAATTATTGTTTTTGTTTTCGTATTCCTGATTTATCCACTGGGTCAATCTGGTCAGTTCTTTGGGCCACTTTTGGTATAGCAGCTATATTTCAATTCATCCTCTTCTTACAAGGGTTTCATAATTGGACGTTGAACCCATTTCATATGATGGGAGTTGCCGGAGTATTAGGCGTTGCTCTGCTATGCGCTATTCATGGCGCTACCATAAAAAATAATTTATTCGAAGATGGTGATGGTGCAAATATATTTCGTGCTTTTAACCCAACTCAAGCCGAAGAGACTTATTCAATGGTCACTGCTAACCGCTTTTGGTCCTAAATCTTTGGGGTTGCTTTTTCTAATAAACGTTGGTTACATTTCTTTATGTTATTTGTACCAGTAACCGATTTATGGATAAGTGCTCTTGGGTTAGTTAGTCTGGCTTTGAACCTACGAGCCTTTGACTTTGTTTCCTAAGAAATTTGTGCAGTGGAAGATCCTGAGTTTGAGACTTTCTATACCAAAAATATTCTCTTAAACGAAGGTATTCGTTCGTGGATGGCGGCTCAGGATCAGCCTCATGAAAACCTTATATTCCCTGATGGGGTTCTACCCCGTGGAAATGCTCTTTAACGGAACTTTAGCTTTAGTTGGTCGTGACCAAGAAACCACCGATTTCTCTTGGTGGACCAGGAATGCCAGACTTATCAATTTGTCCTGTAAACTACTTGGCTCTCACGTGGCTCATGCCGGATTAATCGTATTCTGGGCTGGAGCAATGAACCTCTTTGAAGTGGCTCATTTCATACCAGAGAAACCTATGTATGAACAATGATTGATTTTACTTCTGCACCTAGCTACTCTATGTTGGGGGGTAGGTCCGGGAGGGATGTTCTAGACACCTTTCCATACTTTGTATCTGGAGTACTTCACTTAATTTCCTCTACAGTCTTAGGCTTTAGCGGTATTTATCATGCGCTTCTAGGACCTGAGACTCTTGAAGAATCCTTTACATTCTTTGGTTATGTATGGAAAGATAGAAATAAAATGACTACAATTTTGGGTATTCACTTAATTTTGGTAGGTATAGGTACTTTTCTTCTAGTATTCAAGGCTCTTTATTTCGGGGGTGTATATGATACCTGGGCCCTGGGGGGTGGAGATGTAAGAAAAATTAACAACTTGACCCTTAGCCCGAGTGTTATATTTGGTTATTTACTAAAATCTCCCTTTGGAGGAGAAGGATTGATTGTTAGTGTGGACGATTTAGAAGATATAATTGGAGGATAAGTATGGTTGGGTTTCATTTGCATACTTGGTGGAATTTGGCATATCTTAACTAAACCCTTTGCATGGGCTCGCCGTGCATTTGTATGGTCTAGAGAGGCTTACTTGTCTTATAATTTAGCTGCTTTATCTGTCTTTGGTTTTATCGCTTGTTGTTTCATCTGGTTCAATAATACTGCCTATCCTAGTGAGTTTTATGGACCTACCGGACCAGAAGCTGCCTCCTGTAGTAGTCTGGGCAGTGTCTCAGTGCTAGTATGGCTGATCATCCTCTCGGACCAGTTATTGATCATAGCCTTGGTAAGCTATTGCCTCACCAACGAGCTAATCAGACGCGAGCCCTTTCTCGGGCGGATTCCTCTTTTTGCTCCTCAGCCTACAGGGTATTAGCAACCATTTCCAGTTGTTGTTCCCCTCCCAAGGGCAGGTTCTTACGTGTTACTCACCCGTCCACCACTGGAAACACCACTTCCCATCAAACTTGCATGTGTTAAGCATGCCGCCAGCGTTCATCCTGAGCCAGGATCGAACTCTCCATGAGATTCATAGTTGCATTACTTATAGCTTCCTTGTTTGTAAAAAAAATGAATTCAAATTTTTTTTCATTCCAAGGCATAACTTGTACCCATGCGCTTCATATTAGTCTGGAGTTTGCTCCCAGCAATATAGCTATCCCTACCCTATCGCATCAATCCCACAAGCCTCTTATCTATTCTCGTTCGATCGCTACGGGGGAGCAAGTCAAAGTAGAAAACTCATATTGGTTTTAGGGATAATCAGGCTCGAACTGATGACTTCCACCATATCAAGGTGACACTCTACCGCTGAGTTATATCCCTTCCCGGCCCCATTGAGAAATAGAACTAACTAATCCTAAGGCAAACGGTCAAGAAACTCAATGCCACTATTCTTGAATAACTTGGAGCCAGGCTTTCTTTTCACACTATTATGGATGGTAGGAGAAGAACCCGACTCGGTATTATTAAAAAAAGAGAGGAGAAACAGAACCAAGTCAAGATGATATGGATCACCCCTTCTTCTTGCGCCAAAGATCTTACCATTTTCGAAGGAACTTGAGCTACATCTCTTTTCAATTTCCATTCAAGAGTTCCTATGTGTTTCCACACCTTTTTTTTCATACCTCAAAAAATGAAATGGACAAATTTCTTTTCTTTGGAACACATACAAGAAAAGGATAATGGTAACCCCACCATTAACTACTTTATTTTTATTTATGAATTTAATAGTAATAGAAATACATGTCCTATCGAGACAGAATTTGTAACTTGCTATCCTCTTTCCTGGCAGGCAAAGATTTACCTCTGTGGAAAGACTGATTCATTCGGATCGACATGAGGGTCCAACTCCATTGCATTGCCAGAATCCATGTTGTATATTTGAAGCAGTTGACCTCCTTTCTTCTCTCATGGTACACCATGAACAATATGAGTCCGAAGCTTTCTTTGTAACTCCCGGAACTTCATCGTAGTGGCTTCGTTCCATGCCTCATTTCATAGGGAACCTCAAAGTGGCTCTATTTTATTATATTCTATCTCTTTCACAATTCCATTCATTTTATATCCTTTTGGTGTCATTGGCATAAGAGATATCATTTATAGTCTATCTGTTTCTGTCTTTCTATATATGGAAAGTTAAAAAATCATCATGTAATAATCGAGAAATTGAAATAGAAAAGTCAAGGGGGACGTTTGTGATAATTTTAAAATCTTTTTCACTAGGTAATCTATTATCCTTATGCATAAAGATAATAAATTCGGTCGTTGTGGTCGGACTCTATTATGGATTTATGACCACATTCTCCATAGGGCCCTCTTATCTCTTCCTTCTCCGAGTTTGGGTTATGGAAGAAGGAACCGAGAAGGAGGTATCAGCAATAACTGGTTTTATTATGGGGCAGCTCATGATGTTCATATCGATCTATTATGCGCCTCTACATCTAGCATTGGGTAGACCTCATACAATAACTGTTCTAGTTCTACCGTATCTTTTGTTTCATTTCTTCTGGAACAATCACAATTTTTTTTATTATGGATCTACTACCAGAAATTCAATGCGTAGTCTTAGCATTCAATGTGTATTCCTGAATAATCTTATTTTTCAATTATTTAACCATTTTTCGATGCAACAACAAGATGATTTTTGTAATAAGTAGTTTTGTTGGTTGGTAATTGGTCACATTTTATTCATGAAATGGGTTGGATTGATATTATTTTGGATACATCAAAATCATTCTAATAAGTACCTTTTGTTAGAATTGAGAAATTCTATGGCTTGAATCTTTAGTATTCTCTTATTTATCACCTGCATCTACTATTTAGGTAGAATGCCGTCGCCTCTTTTCACTAAGAAACTGAAAGAAAAAGGAAGAAGGGGGAGAAAGAAAGGAAGAAAGTGATATAGAAATAACTTACGAAACAAAGATGACTAAAAAAGATAGCCCAGTTTACGAAGATTCTTATCTTGATGGGTATCAAGATAATTGGAAATTAGGAAAACTTAAAGAAGAAAAAAAAGAAATTTTTTTTACTAAAAATAAAAAGCTCCTTATTAGTTTTCTTTTTGATCATAAACAATGGAATCGTCCATTTCGATATATAAAAAATGATCAATTAGAAAATGCTTTACGAAATAAAATGTCACAATATTTTTTTTATATATGTCCAAGTGATGGAAAACAAATAATATCTTTTACATATCCCCCCAGTTTATCAACTTTTTCAGAAATGATACAACAAATTTTTTTTTTGTACACAAAAGAAAAACTATCTCACGGGAATCTCTATAACTATTGGGTTTTTGCTAATGAACAAAAAAAAGTACAACTTGAACAACGAATTGACCAGTCGAATCCAAATTCTAGAAAAAGAAAAGATTTTTATAGATATGGTAGAAAAAGGAGCAGATTATGCAATGATGAGAATGGACAAGAATACTTACCAAAAATGTATGATCTTTTTTGAATGGACCGTATCGAGGAACAATAAAAAAAATAGATTTATATGAAATCATTCATGATTTCATCATTTCAACAGAAATATTTGATTCCGTAGAAATATTCTAGATAAATAATATTCATGATCTATTTACTAATCATTCTCGAGAATTTAAACATAAAAGGAATTCATTTCGCGGGGAATCTTTAATTGATAAATTATCGTTTGAATAGGAACAAGACATCGATTTAGAAAAGAAAGAAAAATCTTTGCAATTTGGATTCTATGAAATTACAACTGATACAAATGATCAAACAACACAAAAAAAAAATCCATTGAAATGGAAGAAATCAGTAAAAATGTTTCTCGATGGTCATACAAATTGATCGATGGTTCGGAAGAAGAAGAAGAAGAAGAAGAAGAAGAAGAAGAAGAAGAGGAAGAAGAAAATAAAGAGGAGTCGGCGGCAAAAACGAACATTCGTTAAAGAAAAAGAAAATGAGTGGTAATATATACTGATGATCAGAGTGATAATCCTAGCACTCATACTAATGATACTAGTACTAGCGAAGAAGAAGAAGCTTTCATACGTTACTTACACCAATCAGACTTTCGTCGGGGTCTAATCAAAGGATCCATGCCCCTAAAAATGTGATTCATCATATTAGAGAAAACAAAAGAAGAAAAAAAAACCGTTTTGTCTATTCGATCCAAAAAAAAATAGAGAATGCACATTTGCTTGAAACAAGAGGCTCGGGATATCATTATAGGGGCCTTTTGGATAGGTTTAAACTTAGGAGGGGGTTTCCTATTGCTAGTAGGGGTCGGCCATAAGGAGGGATGCTCTTGACCGCAAGTTTGAGGGTGAAGTTGGTTGTTGGGTTGTAATTGGCTAAGATTTGGTTGTTGGTTGATTAGAAAATTGGTTAGGTAGTTATTTGCCAACTAGGATGCCACCTATACCACTTTCTATAGATAGAACTCCTATAAATAGAAATAAATTAATGTAAATAATATATATATATATATATATATATATATATATATATATATATATATATATATATATATATATATATATATATATAGGGGGATATTTGGGTGCACTACATGCCTACATGTGGTTGGGTTGTGTTTGGGTCAAGTTCTAGTCAAAATGAGATAATTTTACGGTAAATGTAATTTTAGATGTTCGTCAATATTTTTTTTTGAAGCATGAGGGAGATCAAATAAATGCAACATCCATGTTCCAACTATATTAGACTCAATCAAGATTAATAATATAAATTTTGTTAGAAGGAAAAGGTTATACAATGCTTAAAATATCTAAGCCACGACAAATGGTCATATATCTAAAAGAATAATTTAAAAATTAATACTCTAGCCTATTAAATAAATTGATTAAAATAAATTGAAACAATACTAAAATAACCCTATTCAAAATGAGGGGGCTTACATAGCTTGAGCAAGCCATAGAACTGGGGCAGCAAGACTTAGAGTTAGACTTGGAACAGTATGTGTGTGCTATGTTTGACACGCACGGAATGGACGATAGGACATGGATGCTAGTCGATAGATCGGATAGATCATGCTTGACGGTAGTGCAATGCTTGGTTGAGTGAGATTTGGAAATGACTTGGATTTTATTGACCGTGTTGGAGGTATCATTGTGATTCATAAGACGAGAACCTGTGAGATTTTCACAAGTAGCTTGTCCAACTTCACTATCGCTAAGTTTGCTTGAATGCATATGTTTGAAGGACGCCTTGAACGTGTGAATGATCCAAGACTCAGTGATATATTGCACTCGAGTGCAAAGACTTCGCTATTGCTAAGTTGGTTGACATGCATATATTTGAGGGATGCCTTGAATATGTACACGATCCAAACTCGCGATATGCTGATCTCGAATGCTAGTGCAAGTGAATATGTTAGATTCGAATGGACGAGTATGAT
Source organism: Iris macrosiphon (assembly GCA_036927795.1). Taxonomy (NCBI): domain Eukaryota; kingdom Viridiplantae; phylum Streptophyta; class Magnoliopsida; order Asparagales; family Iridaceae; genus Iris; species Iris macrosiphon. The sequence goes on from JAYESA010000002.1 coordinate 136,487,069, forward strand.
AATTTGGATAAGTTTGCCTCAGTCTTAGATCGTCATTCAAGATGGATCATACCGTACCACGCGTTAAGCAATATGCGCTAAGGTATAGCAGAGACCGAGTCAGAGCTTGGATTGAATGATAGAGTCATTCAATGAGACAGACCCAGTATACACATGCCATAAAATGAGGAAATGAGTAAGGAAGTTGTATTCGAACGGATCTAGTGATACAGATTGATATGCTTGAGATAGATTCGTTAGTGTGCGATAGAACAGTTTGCGCTCAGGAAGTCTTAAGGACGGGACTTATTCTGAGTGGTGTATAATATAACGACCCATTCCGCTCAAGCGGAGAGCCAATTCAAACGGTACTAGTGCAACGACCCGACCTGCTTTGCTCAGCGAGAAGACTCGCTTGAGGCAAAGGATTTCAGACTTGGCCCTTCAGGAGTTCAGACTTAGACTTTCAAAGGCGCGCTCGGAGTATCGCTCGACCAAGGCAAATTATCGCTAAGGTGGGTGGCGATTGTAGAAGCATGAAAAATACGCTAAATAGCTATACGCAGCATGTTGATGCTGGGCAGCGTAAAAAGATAACTTCAGAGCCATCGGCGTACAACAGAGCTTCTCCGCTAAGTACAGCGTAGAATATAAGCTCGAGGACTATCCGCGTAATGCAGTATGTCCAGGCTGCTTCAGCATAAAAAGGGTGCTACATCGCCTCTACGGCATAAAACTCATCCGCTTTTAATGCAGCATTAAAGTGTACGAGGAACGCTTCATATTCCTCAAAATGAACCTGTCAAATCATGCAGTGAACCTGACATCTGACTCCTGACAAAGAGTACTGCACGACTACCCAGACGACGGCTATAATGATGGCGCGGCACAGCGACCCAAACTGTCGTTTAGTGACATTTCCTCGGCGTAAACTGCTTTTACGCATACAAAGGGAATACCCTGCCTAGTTTTACACAGGCAGATGTGAGCTGTTTACGCTCCACAGAAGACAAACAGGCTGCCACATCAAAAGCTGCTCTTCGTACAGGGCTCGAGGCACGTCTCTGCATTTAATGCACAGGATGATGGCAGATCTCTGCATTTAATGCAAGAGATTTGATTAATGTCACCAAACTGTCGTTTAGCGACATTTCCTCGGCGTAAACTGCTTTTACGCATACAAAGAAAATACGCTGCCTAGTTTTACATATGCAGATGCGAGCTGTTTACGCTCCACAAAAGACAAACAGGCTGCCACGTCAAAAGCTGCCCTTCGTACAGGGCTCGAGGCACGTCTCTGCATTTAATGCGCAGAAGGATGGTAGATCCTCGAGGCACGTCTCTGCATTTAATGCGCAAAATAATGGCGGATCTTGGAGACACACCTCTGCATTTAATGTGCAGGATGATGACAGATCTCTGCATTTAATGCAAGAGATTTAATTATATCTCCAAAAGCCGTAATTTCGGCTAAGACGTCCACATCATCACTTTTGCACGTTACGCCATCAGGCTATTTTCAGCTAAGGAGCACGCTGTACGCTATCTCCTTGAAATACGCCAGCTCAGGCTATGTTTGCACTGGTGCGTATTAGAGCTATTCGGTCCAGAATTTGCTCAAAGCCTCAGTCAAGGGAGGAGGATCAGCTATCTTCTATGCCTACTCGGCTTCTACACCCACTCGGCTTCTACGCCCACTTGGCTTCTATGCCTACTTGGCTTCTACGCCATGGTGACAGTTATTGGCTTCTACGCCAACCTTTTCTATGCGAGGGATAACTACCTATGTGGCTTTTATGCCGTGATCTTCGCAGCAGTTATACGAATTATCTCTCAATGAGACACGCGTTACACGCTAATTCAGGAGATCATTTATACGTAGGTAACGATTATTGCAACCTTCAGCGTAAAAAGTGCCACCCTCTCCACTGTATGGCTTCTGTACCGATTGGACGTTTACTGTCACCAAAACTCTATAAATAGAGACCTCTATTGGTCAAAGGTCAAAAAATCAAAGGTCAAGGGTCAAAGATGTAAAACCCCCTTCCTAGAAAATCGTATATACCCTTTATTTAATAATTATTAATTAAATTGTAGTAATTAGAGCTAAATAGGAGAAATAGATTTTTAATAATTTTTATGTTAGGTGTTCGGGCACTTAGATGACTTGTGGGACCATCAGGAATTTTTCGGAATTTATTCCATGTAGGAGACCCCTTGAGCTGTTGCTAGCCTAACGATGTGCAATACCCTAATCTATAAATTTTCTTATGTGTGAATATATATATATATATATATATATATATATATATATATATATATATATATATATATATATATATATATGTATATATATATTTAAAGAAAGAAAGCAAAAGTATTAATAAGAAATTAACTAATATAATAATAATAATAATAAGCAACCACTTATTCTCTTTAGCAATTCCTTAGCACATGCTAAGACAACCCGCCCCTCAGAACTTTGCTAGCCTTCAGCGCTGCTGTGATGCTTTAGCAAATTCACACATTCAGCGGAAGCCTGACTCCTTTACTCCCCTTCGGCCGCTCCAAACCCGCTCCAATCCAACCCTCTCTCTTTCCCTAATATATATATATATATATATATATATATATATATATATATATATATATATATATATATATATATATATATATATATATATATATATATATATATATAGTTAGCTCTCAAAACCCTAACCTAAATTTCCAGACCTCCTCTTCCCATCTAGAGCCGTCACCGCAGCCAGAGAAGCCCCGCCAAGCCATCCAACCATCCCGTCGACGCCGACCTCGCATCCTGCAGTTTCCCACTCGAGGTACCTTCGCTCCAGCGCGATTTTCTGTCGACTTGCTCGACCAAACGCTGTTCCGTTTTCATAGGTATGATCATCCCTTAACCCTCTCCAATATTCGTTTTATAGCCAATCTCGGAAAACGTGTGCCCCTAGGTGTAAATCAGCGTCCAAAATAGACGGACAGTCAGAATTCTGGAATCGCAGAATTCCAGAATGACCACCCATATTGCCGAGTTCGTATCTTCCACCACAGAGATCCAAATTCGGTGATTCTTTTTGATACCTGTAGAATACCTGACCTAGTTTAATTTCTGTAAAATAATCCTAGGCTAATAGTTGCTGTGGACATAGTTAAATTCGTCACAAAACTGCGCACACCCACTTTTTCCGGTTTTCTAAAAGTTGGAAAACGGAGCGCGCCCCGCCAAACGGGACCGCCCCGCCGTGTGTCAAGTGTACCGAATGGTGCACGCAGCATAAAGGGACACATGAAAATTTGTGGGGACTGATTCGGACGCGTGTGCGCCGAAATCAGACCGTATCCGCGGACACATTTCGTGTCGCCACTTTTGTGGAACTCGTACGTATTTTGTGCACGCTTGTCAAATTGCAACGAAACTTGCGCCACTGGACTCGTGGTAACGCGCTGGTCCTGTGACCCAATTTTTACGCATTTCTGAGACGGTTGACCAGATCGCCAATTGGCGGGCCCCACAGTTGACTTTTGGACCAAATTTTGTTCGGCTCATCGGAATCCAAATTTGGACATACCGTTGGGTTCGTATTGACATCTAGAGTTGTTTGACCCATAGTTTGTCCCATTTAGAGACTGTTACCCTCGGCACGCTTTTCGGTGCAAAGTGGGCCACACGTGGACCCCACTTTTGCTCGAAATTACCGTTTTGCCCCTGTGTCCAAATTGGACGAAAGGGAAGTGCTTTCTAGCTATTTTGCTTATTTTGGGAATGTTGGTGATATCTATTTCAGCATCCGGAGATATTTGTTCTGTGGCCATAGCTTCTGGTCCTGTGTATTGGACATTTGGGCGCGTACACCTTACAGATTCTTGCCAGGCAAGTATACCTTGCCATTGTACTGTTATTTATATTCCATATGTTGCATACATCTTTATTTTCTGTCCTTAGTTCATATATTTTAATTGTTATATAAAATGCTCGCGACGGTGACGTCGCGATAGGTTTTTATTTATGTATTGCATTGACCATGTTCATGAGACTACCCCATTATCATGTAGCACCATTAGGTTTCATTTGACTGTGACACATATTTTTACACGAGTTGTGAGTCTCATATAGATCACGGACACACGTATTGACTGATCATCGGTACGTGTGGGACGTGCGTTAGGAATAACTGCTGTTAGAAACTTTGCATGCTAGTAGACTTGGCAGTTATTAGAGGTCCATGGACATAGCCTATTGTAGTACGGTGGTCCTATCCTTGTCCTTGTTTGGTTGCAGGATTGGGCTAGGGTACTAAGAATAGGCTATGGACCAAATCGTGTCATGGATGTGACATGCTTAGAGCATGGGGTGGGGAGAACAACAAGTACCGCATTTGAGCTCCTTTACACTTTTTCTCCTGTACGCCCGGATTCTCCACTGGAGATACGGGTCATGATGACCATTATATATTATGTACTATCAGGCGGGCCACCGGCGTTCAAAAGACGACGTGCCTTTTAGGCCCCTGGATCTTCAAAAGAGAACCATGCCAAATCCCAGTTTTCAGCCAGATAGCTCACTTGTGGGGAAAGGTGTTCTTAACTGCATTCACTTTAGACGGTTAGGCGACCCATTGGATATTTATTTCAGTACTTTATTGGCATGTGTTTAAGTATACTTGTTATGTCCCTCTGAGGACCTGGTCCGCTGCCAGGTGTACCTGTTCTTGAGTATTTGCAGGAGCGCAGATTAGAAGGATATAGAAGCTTCGTGGATGTCTTCCCTTCGAGCCGTGATTGGTAGCTGGTACATATATTGTTTGAGTGAGTTGTACTTATATTGTATTTACTTTTCCTATTTGAGTTGGTAGTAGATTTGTTTCCACCCAACTATCATCTTTAGATACTTCTTATTGAGATCTAATTTCATAGATACTGGTTATTTATTTCTATATGATTTTGGTGGATGAGATTTAGATTATAACCTGTGACTTGTATTACATTTTATACCACTTGTGGATTTTATATTCATATTACAGCGTACGTATGGATTTGGTTTCCATATATTGGAGTTGCCATATCCATGCGGCTGGCATGCTTACGTGTCCTAGTCCTACGTATTTTTGGGACTGGGGCGTGACAGAAGAAAAGGAGGGTCAAATTCAGTGGAGAACCAAGGTGGAAAGAAATATCGAAAATCAAGGGTCGAGAACTTGAAGCTGAAGAACCAAGAGTCGGAGAGTCTTCGAGAGAGAAGAATCCAGAGCTCAGACAAGGAGTAGTGATCAACGACTTTGGCATCAAGCATCCACTCTCTTCTGCAACCTTCGAAGCGCTTCTTCTGTCTTCTACGACACTTCTTCGTTATCGTATGGTCCAAGGGACAAAGTGATCGACTGCAGATCAGACTCCTATAGCAATATTTATCCAGATTAAAATTGTACTCGAGATCCTCGTATAGGATTAATTGTACTTCTTATTTGTAAACCGAAGAGCGGGTTTCGTATAAACCTCGTCTTATATCTTCTTTCGTTTATTATCAAACACAAGATGGTGACTCTGCTGGGGACATCTTTCTTTTCTGAGGAGAAAGCAATTGCTCAACACGATGCGGTATCCGTAGGATCCGTGAAGAAGACCCTGGTCGTCTAGTTTGACCAGTCTGCCTACGAAGAGATGCTTCGAACAGGGGGTAGCTCTCACTCTCTCTCTGTCCAAGATAACAGGAAGCTGCGTAAGGTCTGGATGCCCAAGATATCCCCTACCATTCCTGCCGACTCTCCGACCTCTCCGACCAACGAGATTGTAGCATCGCTCCCTTCGCGCCTTGCGCGTAAAACTCAGTCTCCCATCACTGACGGAACAGACAAAACTTCTGGCAATGCCTCAGCACTAGTCCAGAAGTCTAATCCGCGCTCTGCGCGTAAAATCCAGTCTCCCATCACAGATAGAACAGACAAAACTTTTGGCAATGCCTCAGCGCTAGTCCAGAAGTCTAATCCGTACCTTGCGCGTAAAACTCAGTCTCCTGTCACTGACGGAACAGACAAAACTTTGGCAATGCCTCAATGCTAGTCCAGAAGTCTAATCCGTGCTCTGCGCATAAAATTCAGTCTCCCGTCGATGATGTGGCGGACAGAATTTCTGACAATGCCTTAGCGCCAAAACAGAAATTCCAAACGCGCTCCGCGCGTAAAAATGCATCTGCCCTCCGCAGAAAAGCAGATGATCCCTATAATCTACGCAAGGGAAAGCAAGTGACGGACTGCTCAACTTCTCGGCCTTTACGCCAGCAAGGGAAGAATCTGCCCACCCTCCGGATTACGCGAGAAGCTGACGGCAGACTGATGACCTCCTCAGCTTTACGCCAACCTGAGCGGAGATCCAAATTACGCCAGGTGAAGCCCCTCAGCGTAAAGAAGGCTCAGTTTGCGGAAAGACACACTCCTCGGGGATTGTCCACTACCCAGATGGCCAACCTGTTGTATACGGGTGGCACAGGGAAAACTATGGTTCCCAACATCCGCATGCCCACTGAGGTAAACGGAAGGAACAAGCGATCTTCTTATTCTTCTTCTGTGGATCCTCCTGACCTGCGTGAGTATCTGATCCAGAAACACAAGGATAGGGGATCTTCCAGCACGTCTATTACGCCTCCTGGCGAGCACTATTGTAATAGTCATAGGATTGTAGTTAATTATTGTTGTTCTGAAGCAAAACGGTCAATTTTTGACCGGTTGAGCTACTCTCCGTCTTTTCAGGAAGAAGGGCCCACACATGCATCAGTGAATATGGCTTCACACATACCTAGGAGAAGGTCGAGCTCAAGACGTCATCCCTCTAGAACTCCAAGTCGAAGGAGATTTAACAAGCTCCTTAGTAACGCTGAAGCTAGGGTGTTCCAAAACACCCGTTCGAGGTCACGACAACCGGCTTCGTACTCTTCTGATTCCGATGCTGGGGGTCGCCAATCCCCCGAATCATGTGCTGAAAGTATAGAGTCAACTTCTACAGAGACCTATACTAATCTTTCAATGACACCCAGGGAGATAGGAATCTATGCCATTGGAGATGAACGCGAGGAAGCTTCCCCGTCGGGGAGCGCTGAGCAACGCATTACTGTACTGGAGACATCTCTGAAAGAGATGCAATCCATGATGGAGAACATGCACCAGATGATGCTGACTCAACACACAGCTGCTATGGCTCAAGCATCGGTCCCTCCAACTCAGATACGTGTGGGGGTGGACTTACCACCATCCAACATGATCCAAGAGCCTGCTCTAGATCAGGAGTCAGCAGTTCCTCCGCTTCCTCACTCGGAGAATGTATTACCTTCCGTTGGAGTTGCGATGCAACCGATTCCCCACCACTCCGTGGTCCCGCTACCGGCTGAAAATTTGATACAGGCAGTATGGGAGTTGAAAGCCCAATTTGATGCCTTGAAGCACAAAGATCAGCTCAAAAAATTGGGAATCAACCAGCCTTACCCAACTATCTGGGAAGAGGCCCCTTTCCCTCCTATACAAACCATAGACTATGGCTTTGTTCGAGGGAAAAACATCACCGAGTTAGTACATGAACTACTTCAGTATGATGACGGTGTTATTACAAGGGAATGACGCCCTCCTCACTCGGGTGTTCAAGGGTTATCTCTCGGGAGTGGCTTATCAGTGGTACCGTAGCCTAGCGGACAACTGCATTACTTCCTTCGAAGACTTCAAGGCTTTATTCTTCGTACGATTCTACGAGGGAGGGATGGACATGTCTATGTCATCTCTCATCAAAGTGAAGCAGAAGGAAAAATAGGACGTTCGCACCTTCATCGAATATTTTTGTCAAGCCACTTTGCAAATGCCTCCCGGAGTTCCAGACTCGGCATTGGTGGACATTTGCAGGAAGAACTTTCTTCCCGTAATCTCGGTGTTCACAGGACCATATCAGTTCCATGATTGGCCCTCGTTCATCATCTCAGCGGTAGCCGCCGAGGACAACAGTCGGAAGGCGCGTGATAATGATATCATGATCTCTGCCTCCGATAGAGGCAAGAGGTCAACCCCCAACAGCGACTATCCTCGTGGTTCCAATGGAAAAGAAGCTCTGGCGATCAATACGTCCAGGCAAAAGACTGCAGCAACCATACAGGCAAAACCTGGGACTCCAGAACCATTGAAGTATAATCTTTCGACGACGACGATATTCCGAGCATATTCGAGTGTCTCGTCAAAAGCGGCAAGATTACCCTTCCTGAAGAGAAGCGACCTAATGAAGTCGACAGTACTAATAACCCCAAGTACTGCATCTTCCATAGATACATACACCACCCTACAAAAGCATATTATGTACTGAAGAGGAAGATCCAGGAGCTGATCGATGCTAAGGCCATCACTCTGCGCAACAGCGAGAAGACGGTCACAGCCAACTTGATCTCTCTGCAATTTGGCAATCTGCCTCCCCGAGAAGTCCCGGACGGTGTTACACCTATTTCCCGGACAACGATGAACATCGTTAATCTCCCTCCAGCTAGAGGTCAAAATCATGACCTGGTACCCCTAACTACCCAGCGATGCGAGATCATGTGGGTTCATCCTGATCTAGTGTCAGAAATCAAGAAAGAGACTCAAGCTGCTAAGGCTAAGTCTAAGAAGAACTTGAAGCGTCAACCGTATCACATGATTACGGTACACTCGACATCAGAAGACGAGGTTTTGGCTACTGGAACTTGTTCAGGGAAAGCTTACCTCAAGGACTATGGAGCAAGTCAGAAAGACGTACCGGCAGACGCTTCAGCCGCCAAGCCTTCAGAACCAGAGCCCGCCATACTAGAGGCTGATCCTTCGAGACCAACTTCGGCGGACAAAGGGAAGCAAAAAGAAGTACGTTTCGATAAAACTTTGAAAAACATTCAAAACAAAGGTTTAGAGAAGCCATACAACTTCGACATCCTGGCCCAATTGGCCAATACACCAGCCAGGTTGTCCATCTTCGAACTACTCAGGCTCTCTCAAGACACTCGTCAAGTCCTGAGTGAAGCATTAAAGCAGGCGGATGCATACTTGACCCAGCTCAAGTCCCCTGACGAAGAACCCGTGGCATGTCCTCAATGCCACAGTGTGATGGAGGTGGTCCCGAATATCACTTTCACTCAACGACATGTTATTAAAGCATAACAAGCATGACAGATTCCTCTATTACACTGGATACATCGGTTCCATGGAGGTCGACCGGATTCACATAGATCTGGGATCATCAATCAGCATCATTCCTCATAGTCTGCTCAGACCACTGAGGATTCCTACCATCTAATTGGCTTACACCACCACTACAATCGTGGGTTTCAACGCAAAGGAAAAGTAAGCCGTTGGGAAAAATTCGCCTGAGGATCCAGATTGGCGACCTCAGATCAGTGGCTACATGTTACGTCATTGATTCAGAGATGTCCTGCAATATTCTGCTGGACAGACCTTGTATCCACGACCACAATATCGTTCCTTCGACTCTACATCAATGCTTTAAATATGTAGATGCCCAAGGAACAGTACAAACGGAGTTTACGGACCTGAACCCATTTAGAGGGGTAGAATCCTACTACTCTGATGCCATATTATACTCTCAAGACTACATGGAAGAGGTGTCAGGCGAAGCAAAGAAGGAATCCCATCGGGAGCCAGAAGAACCCTCTGCCAAGCAACCTCTGTCAATCAAGGTGAAAGGGCGAACTACTCGTCCAAAAGCCGTGGAGCCTATGGCTATCCACCTGAACAAAATCAGGTCAGGAAGAGAGGGTAATCCTCTAGTGATCACTTTGAACCAGAAGCCTCCACCCTTGGTCATCAACCTTCTGCGCAACAGGCAGCCGATTGATGTAAAAACAACCGGGAATGCAGTTTCAGATGGTAATAAAGATCCTCTTTTCCAGTATATTGACGCTCAAATTCCAAATCAGGAATTCCCTCCCCATGACGATATAGAACCTATAGCACAGAAATTCTTGGAAGCTATAGATTCCTATCATCCGTATGTCTGGGAAGTAGCGTCATCATCCAATGTCATCATGACCTATGGGCCGCACGAGGATTCCATCTTCACCGTCCCGCCTACTGGCAGCAGTCAGCGTTCAATAATCTTCGGCAGCATGCGCAACGAACCGACTATACAAGAAGATTCTTTTGATGACGATACTGGTAAAATACAAGTTCACAGGTACAGCCCGCAAGCTTTGAAGATCATGCAAAGTATGGGTTACGACTTGAAGCTGGAACCAGGTCTCAACTACGGAAAAGGCAGACGAATGCCGCTGCACGGCGATCCCTACTATCAACGAACACATTTTGGGTTAGGGTATATCACCTCCCTTGCAACATCTGAGTCAAACGAGGATATCTTTTCCTCTTTTCAAAATAGCTCGTCGCCCTCCGACTCATCTGATACTCTCGAACGAACATTATCAGTAAATACGGTAGTGGCAGATTCCTTCGAAGCAGACGAACAAGAATCTGAACCGTTTGAGAATGACTCTTGGGCTCAACAAATGGATACACAATGGGAATTCTGGTTCGAACAGAGAGAACCCCCCCACCGAAGATAAAGTTATCCAGATTGATGTTGGGGATGAACTTTCGCCAAAGCCGATATTTATCAGTAACAATCTTTCCGAAGAAGAAAGGAAAGAAGTTATCCAACTGATAAAAGAATATATCGACGTCTTTGCATGGAATTATGAGGATATGCCAGGTCTTGATCCAAAGGTGGCTACTCATAAACTCAATATATTGCCCGATTCGAAGCCTGTAAAGCAGCACCAACGTCGGTTCCGCCCGGATATGATGGACCCCATTGAAGCTGAAATCAAGAAGTTGATAGCCTGCGGTTTCATCCGGGAAGAACAACATCCCGACTGGGTCGTCAATGTTGTCCCGATCATGAAGAAAAATGGGAAAGTACGCGTCTGCATCAATTACCGATATCTGAATGCAGCCTGCCCCAAGGATGAGTTTCCTCTTCCTATTACAGACGTTATGATTGACAATACATGCGGTTTTGAACGTATGTCTTTCATGGACAGATTTTCAGGATACTATCAAATCAAGATGCATCCTGAAGACGAGAAGCATACTGCCTTCTGGACACCATTGGGGGTATATTGCTATACGGTCATGCCCTTCGGATTGAAGAATGCCGGGACTACGTACCAACGAGCTATGAGTAACATATCCCACGAGCATTTACGCAGAACAGTAGAATATTATGTAGACGATGTAGCTGTCAAAAGCTGCCTCAAGGATAATCACATCCAAGACTAGAAGACAGTATTTGAGTTGATGCACCAATATCAACTCAAAATGAATCCTACAAAGTCCTTTCTGGGTGTATCCAGTGGCAAATTCCTGGGATTTGTCATTACCGCTAAAGGCATTCAAGTGGACCCTGATAAAGTCAAGGCCATCTTAGAAATGCGACCACCCCGTAATCTGAGAGAACTCAGGGGATTTCATGGTCGTCTGGCTTATATCCGAAGATTCATATCCAACCTCTTTGGGAGATGTCAGCCTTTTTCTCGTCTCATGAAGAAAGGTGTATCCTTCGTATGGGACGAAGCCTGTCAGCAAGCGTTTAATGATATCAAACGCTACCTCACTCATCCTCCAGTTCTGGTGCCTTCCGTCATAGGAAGACCATTTTTGCTGTATGTTCGAGCGATGGATCATTCTCTGGGAGCTCTTCTCGCACAGAAGAACGATATGGGTCATGAACAGGCTATCTATTATCTAAGCAGGATGATGGTCGGAGCTGAACACCGGTACAGTCCAGTAGAAAAAGAATGCTTGGCTCTGATGTTCGCTATTCAGAAAATGCGACATTATGTCACGGGCCAGACTATTCATATCATCTCAAAGATCATCCTCTTCGGGTATTGATGAACAAGCCGAGCGTTCTTAACTTCCGACTCGTGACTTGGGTGATGTTATTAACACCCTATGACATGGTGTACGTCCCTCAGAAGTCCATCAAAGGCCAAGCATTGGCCGATTTCCTAGCTGCTCATCCGATCCCGGAGGCCTCCAAACTATACGAGGACATTCCCGACGAAGTTGCAGAGTGTAACTCCGCAATGGAAAGTGATGCATGACAACTATTCTTCGATGGTGCCTCCAGGACTGGTCCCAGGGGAAGCGTAGTTTCAGGAGTAGGAATTGTCCTGGTTACTCCTGATAAACTCGTCATCTATCGAGCATATTCTCTTAGCGAGCCCTGTTCTAATAATGTTGCGGAGTATAATGCTCTACTAATCGGGCTACAAGTCGCTAAAGAATTGGTCGTCGAATCTCTGGAAGCTTTCAGTGATTCTCTGCTGATCGTCAATCAAGTCAGAGGAATATATGAAGTCCGAAATCCAGACCTCATCCCCTATCACCGAGCAACGGTCGAGATAGCCATGACATTCAAAGGATTTTTCCTAGAACAGGTGCCTCAATCTCAGAATCTGGAAGCTGATGCACTAGCTAGTCTAGCTGCAGATTTAGCTATTCCTATAAGAAGACAGAATTCGATGATCCTTCTTAACAGAGATTTGTTCTGTGTAAAGAACAACTTCCACATCGAACGCAGCTACGCTGTGAACACAGATCCTCCCAAGAGAGACTGGAGAAGTCCCTTTATAGATTTTGTGGCATACGAAATCTTGCCGGAGGACCCTAAAGAAGCAGTATCCGTCAAAAGACGATCATTACGCTTCTAGTTTGATGCGTCTTCACAGTGTCTATATCGCCGAACCTACGACAGACTGCTATTGAGATGCCTCTCCGGTGATGAGGCACAGCGGATCATCCATGAAGCTCACAATGGTGTATACGGAGCGCATCAACCCGGTCCCAAGCTACAGGATCGTATCAGAAGGATGGACTATTACTGGCCTACTATGATCGCAGATACAATAAAGTATGCAAAATAATACAGAGCCTGTCAGGTTCATGCAGACTTTATACATCAACCTTCTGAACCTCTATATCCTACGGTTGCTTCCTGGCCTTTCGAAGCATGGGGTATGGATATCATTGGTCCTATTCATCCGTCTTTTTCCAGAGGTCACCGGTTCATACTGGCCATCACTGATTACTTCTCCAAATGGGCAGAGGCGATCCCTCTTGCTGAGGTGAAGACATATAATGTGATCAGCTTTCATGCATTATGTCATTTATCGCTTTGGGATTCCTCGAAGGATAATTCATGACAATGGGCCTCAGTTCATCAGCCATGCGTTTCATCGATTTTGCGATAAAAATTGGATACAAAATGTGGCCTCTACGGCATATAATCCTGCTGCTAATGGTTTGATGAAAGCTTTCAATAAAACCATTATCAAACTCTTGAAGAAGTTCGTCTCTTCGAACAAGAGAGATTGTAATGAGAAGCTAGGTGAATGTCTCTGGGCATACCGCACAATGGTACGTGCACCGACGGGTTGTACTCCATTCTCATTGGTTTATGGGAGCGAAGCAGTTCTCCCCATTGAAATCTAAATTTCGTCACTCAGGATAGCAGTGGCTAATGAGTTGACTCAAGAAAAGAATGACCTGTTAAGGCTTCAAGAGCTAGAAGGATTAGACAAGAAATGCCTCCAAGCTCAACAGCGCATCGCGTTCTACCAGGCACGTATTTCCAGATCTTTTAATCAAAAAGTAAAGGAAAGAGTGTTCAAAGTTGGCGAGCAAGTTTTAGCTGTAAGAAGGCCAATAATCATTACTCACAAGAGTAAGGGTAAATTCCAACCCAAATGGGAAGGCCCGTATGTGGTCAAGACGACGTTCTCAAATGGCGCTTACAAGTTAGCCAAGCCTAATGGATACTTGTTAATGGCTCCTATCAACGGCAAATTCCTGAAGAGGTACTATGCTTAACCTCCTTTGCTCGAATGAAGTATGGTGAAGATCTTATTCTGACAATATTACTTCCAAAATGAAACTAGTTGGATCGTATTCTATCATGTCCATATAACCTCTGAATAGATATATTTAATTAATTTGGAACTTCAAGACCTATCACGTCCATACTACCTCTGATAGTATTTTGTGTACAAATTTTAGTCGGAGCATATTCTATCACGTCCATATAACCTCTGAATAGATATGTCCTGCTGAAACTTACCGAGAGTATATCACGTCCATATTACCTCTGATATCACTTTCACCCAAACCTATCATTTATATTCCAAAATGATGGGTCCATAAAGTCAGATAAGAGCCTCTTTACTATTCCCAGAAAGAGCAAAATTACATCGAAAAGCAAAAAAGTACGTCATTTGGGGGGAGCAGTCAAATCACGGATCTGCTGTGCCAGTGTAGCCATTCTCTCATCCCTGGAGTCCAAGACGTCGGCGCGAGCCCGTTCCAACCTTGCCACATCGTTGTTCAAAGCAGCTAGCTCAGACCGAGTACGTACAAAACCTGCGTGGATGACACCCATATGTGTCAGGTTCTGCTGAACAGCCTTCCGTCGATCCTTCAACACATCTCGGGCTTCCGACAAAGAGAGAGCCTTTGCCTCTGCTTCAACGAGCTCATCTTTTAATCTACGGACCCTCGCTGCCTCTTCCTCATATTCGGCTTCGCACTAGGTCAGCTCAGGAATGACATACTCCAATTGGATACGCTCATGATCCATCTCCTGCTGCTGAGCCTCGATGGACTTATTCAGAGATTCCATTTGCCCAGCAAGCTCTGCAGTCAGGGAGTCGTACCTAGCTTGAACGAGACCGTCAATGCTGCCTCGAGCTAGCTGCAAGTATTCGTTAATGGGTTGCTCCAAGCCATTAACTATCTCCTCCAGCGTATCAGCTACCCCTGTGTCGTTGAATCCTCTGATCGGCACTATCGCAAACTGAGAGGACCTCTTTAGAGCCTCGAAGCTTAGATTCTTCTCTAACACCATTGATATCAGCGTTTTTAAGGTATTGTAGAAGATACTAGTCTACTGCTCAGTCAGCATACCTAGATCCGAATGAACGCTGGGAGTGGCTACAATATTGGCGAACCTCCCTCCAGGAACGACCGTAGACGATGTTGCCACAGCCGTCGCCTCAACAGATGGTGCGACAAAAGAGGATGCGCCAGCAACAGACGAAGTGGCCGGCGTACTCAAAGGAGGCATTATCGCAATGACAGGCTCATCCTCCTCTTGAGACATTGAAACCATTTCGGGCGAGCCGACACCCGAGAATGTTTCCTCTTCGAAGTCGGGCGCCTCCATGTCATCGCCAGGAGCTAAAATAGAGCCAAAAGGCGCGTCAACACTGCCCTCCCCGAAGATGTCTTCCCCTGAAAAGAAGACAAGAAAGTTAATATCTACATGATGTTAATTTTTCTAAAAGAGTCGTAAAAATGATATTTACCCATGGCCGATGGTGTATATATCGCGTCTGCAGCCAATACAGCTAAATTATTTCTTAATGATGCTAAGCGAACTGTCATACCTGGAGAAGGGGGTGCGATAACTGACATCGGCAAGTATTCTTTCGAATCTTTACCTAGATCCAATCGAGGTTTGTCAGCTGGAATCTCGCTGGGTATACTTACAAACGCGGCAGGGGTTGCTCCCGTTGCCGGTCTGGATAAAGATATCCTTATTGGGCTCGGCCTGATAGGCGATCTCGTACCACTACCTGAAGCGGTAGCAGCGACAGCAGCCTCAAGCAGGAATTCTCCGGCACTGCCAGCCGGGACTAGGGAGGTTCCCTCTCTAAAAGGCGAGGAACCTCCAATCAAAGACTCGTCCCCGACAGGGGAAGCAGCAGGCTCACTTCTAGGAGCCTCATGGTCGGGAATCCTGAGAGGACGACTAACCGTCTTCTTCTTCTTGCAAGGGGAAGCCTCCTTCGGAACAGGATCCCTTCGCTTGCCAGAGATGACCAAAGCCCTGCAGGCGGAGGTATGTCAGCCCTCGGTACTGCCAACATAGGCTCATCTGGATTGACAAAATCTTCACCCTCGTCAGAAGAGACCGAGGGGATTTCGTCTCTTCCTGCGGACTTGGAAGAGGGCATCCTAAAACTTCCTCGCATATCAAAATCACGATGGAAGGTGTTGGTTGCCACATAAAACTAGGCATACGAGTGAAGGATGCGCAGCTCCGTGGAGAGTGAAATGACGGGCACAGTAAAAATTGCCTCAGTACAACCCATCATGAAGTATCGCCATCCTCTCGCTCCATCAATGAGTCCACCCCTGGACCTGAAGCTGGTGACGGCGTTGCCCATGTGCAATTGGTCATACCCAAACTGCCTGGCGAACCGACTAGCAGGTAGGGCTTTAAGAAGCATTGGTCTTCACTTCTGTACAGTAAATGGGAAGGTCTAATGCAGACCAACCAATTAAAAGCCTCAGGAGAAAGAACGGTCTTCCCGTCGCCTATATCCTGAAGTCTGATCCCCTGTTGATTGAGATGTACAGAGGGGACAGTGCAGAAGAGCTTCCAGCTGTGACAGAAAGTCAGCGCCCGCCGACAGTCTAAAACTGTGGTCACGTTCCAGGAGGATTTCTTGTAATTCAGCAAGAAACTACTCCCCGAGCTACTGCCAGAGCCGGGAGACATCACCCTGGGGTTATGGAGAATTAACCATCCCATCAAATACAGGAATGGTAATTCTATCCTGGGAAAGCTATCACGCCGAGTTTCGTCGGCAAGCAGCCCATCAGTAATGGCCCTCAGGCCAGCTTGTATGCGGCACACCATGGCAGGGAGCAAACCCAGTTTTGCCCCGAACACCAGACGCACTGCAGGCCATAGCGTGTTACGGTGAATGCGGTCCGCAGACGCAATGCCGGGTACCACCAGTCGGCGCAGCCATATGGAGAGGAAGCCCGCCAGTTGAGCTTCCTTGGACAGAGGCCTACGACAATGCCTCAAATAACTGTAGGCCTTAGTGCCTGCAGGATATTTCCCTATCCCTTCGTCGCAAATCTGATCTGGAGCCCCAGCGTCTTCCATAAAATTGTCGAGTACCTGAGCACTAAGCACGCTCAGAAAGCTCAGGGGCTGATCCTTGCTATCCAAGACTTTCTCTGGCCTAGCAGCCCTGGCCCGGTGAAAGAAGAGGTAGGACGTCCATTTGTTGGTATGAGCCAAATCAAAGGCTCACCATAAAAGGCGGTGCATGCCAGGTAGTGACACATCAGCTCCTGGTATACTACCACTACCCGAGGGTATGAATCCTCCAGCTCCCGGTTTGTGGGAACATACTCTTCATAAGGAGTATCCCCCATTGGCAGTCTCAAAATCTCTGCCATCTCGTGGAGGGCCAATCCCAACTCCCCCAGTGGAGTGGCAAAAGTTCCGGTGAGCGAGATATATCGCTCCATCAAAGCCAGAAACAGGTTGGGATTAAGAGATAACCCAATACTGGTGGCACTCACAGCTTCGTACAGACCAATGCTCTCCAGCTCGGCCTGAAAATGCTTCAGGGCCCAGTCAGCTAAGAGAGCCCATCGAAGATTTGTTGGGGTAATCCACCCATTGCACCGAGGATTCACCTTGGGGTATACTCCTCCATGACCCATGAAGTCATTATAGAAAGTCGGTAATTGGACCGGCTGGAGCAGTAAACTATCTTCACTCGGGACACTGCCCGGATACAATCCCCTGAACGGCATCACAGAGCCAGAAGGGCGGCTGACAAATGACCCTTGGTCAGATCCCTTCTGGTAAAATATCTTCCCCGGCCGGCCGTGAAAATCGGGAGTCAGCGTCCATGACATCCTCCTGGGATGGGTGGCATGGAAGAAGGCCGAGATATGGTAGTCTCTCAGCATCTTGGGCAGATACATGACAAATCCCCCGGCAGGGAAAACCTAGAGTTCTTTCTTAGGCTTCGTCTGGGACTGCTTGTCAATCATGTCCCCGAAGAGAAAAGTGGCTTTATATACTGGTCCCTGTCTATGTACGTCAGGGGCTCTCCGTTGAGCATGTTCAACAGTGTTCGCTTGCCTTGAGTCGATATCAGGATTCCCCTCCCTTCAGGATACTGGGGTCCGGAGATAGGAAATGTCACGTGCGACAAATCCTCCAGGTAGTTAGAATGCAGCATCCCGGCAGCAGAACCCATTACCTCAGCCAGTGGAGATACATGCAAGTTAACTACAAAGTGCAAGAAAAATACGTCAGTTTCTATACTGGATATTACAATCTTGCAGTATATGCCAAAAGTCAACAGTCTGTGCTTTACGCCAAGACTGTAAAAACTTGACCTTTTACGCTGGAATCTTATTCCAAGGCGTAAAATTCAAGACTGGCAGTATACACAAAAATCTGACAGTCTGTGCTTTACGCCAGACTGCCAAAGTTTGAGGTTTTACGCCAAAATTTTCATCCAGAGCGCAACACTCAAAATTTATAGTATACGCCAAATTTCGATAGTCAAAGCTTTTACGCCAGACTGCAAAAATATGGAGTTTTTACGCTGACACATTAGAAATGTGGGCGTAAAAGATGAGACATCCCTGTGCATCATCTTTCTCGAAGAGTTTATCACACAGAAGACGACCTAGCGTGTTCACGTACAACGTGTGCGAAGGATTTTCTTCGTTCATTTCGTCCCAAAAACTCTACCTTTAACGCTGGGTGCACAGCTCGTCGGCGGGACACTTCGTTCAGAATGGGGCTCGCCTTGCCCGACAGAAGTCGCCCTCGCTTGGGCCGAAGATCGAGAAGAAGAGTCAGCCTTCTTTCCCTTAGAAGAAGAGATTGGTTTCGGGGCCATTGCTGAAAACTCAGAGTGCTCGGAGAGAAAACGAAGGAGAGAACTCGAAGAGTCGAAGGCTTTCTTTGCAAAGAGAGATAAAAAGTTTTTTCTCTGAAAACCTTGGGATATATATAGAGTTCGGATGGACTCCTCGAATCCCGAACCAAATCCGACATTTAATATTCGGTCATGATTGGGAACTACGTCAGCCTATTACTCAGGGAAGGCGGACAGTCAGCGAATTCGAAAAGTTTTCGTGCAAAGCAGATTCGTGGTTCTACGCTAAGGAGCTTTTTACGCTCAACAGCTACAAATCTACGGTTTTACTCTCAGAGACTACAAGTCTATGGTTTTACGTCCGAATACTTTTATGCTCGGTAGCTTTTACGCTCGAGAGGCTACAAACCTACGACTTCACGTTCAGGAGCTACAAGTCTATGATTTTACGCTCGGTGACTTTTACGTTCAGAGGCAACAGATCCATAACTTCACGCTCGGAAGATTTTCTTTTCAGAGGCTACAAATCTACAGATTCTACGCCAAGGAGCTTTTTATGCTCGTCAGCTACAAATCTACGGTTTTACGCTCAGAGACTATAAGTTTATGGTTTTACGCCCGGATGCTTTTATGCTCGGTAGCTTTTACGCTCGAGAGGCTACAAACCTACAACTTTACGCTCAGGAGCTACAAACCCATGATTTCACCCTCGGCAGCTTTTACGCTCGAGAGGCTACGAACTCAGAATTTTTCGCCTATCCACATTTACAGATCTATGACTCTCCGCATATCTAAAAAATATGCAGGCCAGAGTACGCGTATATATATAAACAAATCCAAGGCGGTCAACGGCAAGGGTTCACGCAGAAGATACTCCTTCTTGGCCCCAAAAATATCCCAAGTATCCAAAGCATACAGAGTTCAAACATTGAGAATTACTCTTCTTCTTGGGTCGATTGAAAGTTCATCCAGAACCCAGTCTGAATATTTCATCCACAGTTCAAGATGGCGACTCAGTTTGACAGCCGTTTTCTTGCCCTATTTTAAGGGACTTTCGTGAAATCATTCTTGAAGATGATGGTCTGAACGAAAATTCTTCTTATCAGAAGTGATGGTTCAGAATTCTACGCGGCTTCCCATTCCTAACGGCAGGACAGTTCGAATACTCGACTTAAATGCTAAGTTACTTTCTGCGCATCCTTAGTTATGCATAAAAGACAGGTCGGGAGCTAATGCTCTTTCTATCAGAGTCGGTGTAAAATTACCAGACGTATCGAAGCTACATTCAGACTTCATCACAGCAAAGTATATGGCAAGATAATCATATGCACAGAAGAAGACAATTTTATTAAATCATGATTACATATGAGGGAAATCCAGTCTACAAAGGGTTTTTCTTCATTTTCATGATTACATATGAGGGAAATCCCGTCTACAAAAGATTTTCTCATCGTCATCGGAAGGCCACCCACAGAATCTGTTCTGCCAGGTTCTCGCATTGGTGGAGATCTTCTTCCGTTTTCTTCAGCAGTTAGTCGGTTTCTGCGACCGATTAAAGAAAAAAATGATTAATGGCGGGAGGATACAAAACTGGGCCTGTATAAAGCAGCCCATCCTCCATACGCCATGACAGATTTAGTTGAGGTATTTGACCCAACTCAATCTCGGACGGCAGTTACAGTTTGTCTGCCGTCCACGAAAGTAACAGGAGAAAATACAGCTTGCAAGCTGTGTGGTCTAATACGAGCCTTCCTCTCTCCTGGACGAACCGCCATATGAAGTTGCTGATTATCCCGAGCAAAGAAAGCTATGATATCCTTCCATGACCCATCGTTGCAGATGACATTTGCTCGAAGACGCCTTCTTTTTCGGCTCCTTACATGCTGGAAGAACATGGTCTTCTTCTTCCTCAAGTCGACCAGACGAACTCCGGCGATTATCTCTGTGTGGTGAAGAAAATATGGGAAGAACATGTTAACTCCTCAGCCTTTATTATAGGCAAAAGAGTACACACCAAATCCCAACAAATCCCCAATAATCCGCCATGAAGTCAGCCTTGAAGAACGAGTCAGACTTGACCGTTTCATGCTTCATTTAAAGCGTTCCAAATTACGAGGAATTTGAAAGCTTTGAAGGAGGTCTTGTAGAAGCATGAAAAATATGCTAAATAGCTATACGCAGCATGTTGATGCTGGGCAGCGTATAAAGATAACTTCAGAGCCATCAGCGTACAACAGAGCTTCTCCGCTAAGTACAGCGTAGAATATAAGCTCGAAGAATATCCGCGTAATACAGTATGTCCAGGCTGCTTCAGCGTAAAAAGGGTGCTACATCGCCTTTATGGCGTAAAACTCATCCGCTTTTAATGCAGCATTAAAGTGTACGAGGAACGCTTCGTATTCCTCGAAATAAACCTATCAAATCATGCAGTGAACCTGACGTCTGACTCCTGACAAAGAGTACTGCACGACTACCCAGACGACGACTATAATAATGGCGCGGTACAGCGACCCAAACTGTCGTTTAGTGACATTTCCTCGGCTTAAACTGCTTTTACGCATATAAAGGGAATACCCTGTCTAGTTTTACACAGGCAGATGTGAGCTGTTTACGCTCCATAGAAGACAAACAGGCTGCCACGTCAAAAGCTGCTCTTCTTACAGGGCTCGAGGTACGTCTCTGCATTTAATGCGCAGGATGATGGCAGATCTCTGCATTTAATGCAAGAGATTTTATTAATGTCACCAAACTGTCGTTTAGCGACATTTTCTCGGCGCAAACTGCTTTTACGCATACAAAGGGAATACGCTGCCTAGTTTTACACAGGTAGATGTGAGCTGTTTACGTTTCACAGAAGACAAACAGGCTGCCACGTCAAAAGCTGCCCTTCGTACAGGGCTCGAGGCACGTCTCTGCATTTAATGCGCAGAAGGATGGTAGATCCTCGAGGCACATCTCTGCATTTAATGCGCAAAATGATGGCGGATCTTCGAGACACGCCTCTGCATTTAATGCGCAGGATGATGACAGATCTCTGCATTTAATGCAAGAGATTTGATTATATCTCCAAAAGCCGTAATTTTGGCTAAGACGTCCACATCATCACTTTTGCACGTTACGCCATCATGCTATTTTCAGCTAAGGAGCACGCTGTACGCTATCTCCTTAAAATACGCCAGCTCAGGCTACGTTTGCACTGGTGCGTATTAAAGCTATTCGGTCCAGAATTCACTCAAAGCCTCAGTCAAGGGAGGAGGATCAGCTATCTTCTACGCCTACTCGGCTTCTATGCCCACTCGGCTTCTACGCCCACTTGGCTTCTATGCCTACTTGGCTTCTACGCCATGGTGACAGTTATTGACTTCTACGCCAACCTTTTCTACGGAGGGATAACTACCTATGTGGCTTTTATGCCATTATCTTCGCAGCAGTTATACGCATTATCTCTCAATGAGACATGCGTTACACGCTCATTCAGGAGATCATTTATACGTATGTAACGGTTATTACAACCTTCAGCATAAAAAGTGCCATACTCTCCACTATACGGCTTCTGCGCCGATTGGACGTTTACTGTCACCAAAACCCTATAAATAGAGACCTCTATTGACAGAGGTCAAAGGTCAAAAAATCAAGTGCCAAGGGTCGAAGAAAAGGAGGGTCGAATTCAGTAGAGAACCAAGGTGGAAAGAAAGGTCGAAAATCAAGGGTCAAGAACTTGGAGCTGAAGAACCAAGAGTCGGAGAATCTTCGAGAGAGAAGAATCCAGAGCTCAGACAAGGAGTAGTGATCAACGACTTTGGCATCGAGCATCCACTCTCTTCTGCAACCTTCGAAGCGCTTCTTCTGTCTTCTACGATACTTCTTCGTCATCTTGAGGTCCAAGGGACAAAGTGATCGACTGTAGATCAGACTCCTATAGCAATATTTACCCAGATTAAAATTGTACTCGACATTCTCGTATAGGATTAATTGTACTTCTTGTTTGTAAACCGAAGAGCGGGTTTCGTATAAACCTCGTCTTATATCTTCTTTCGTTTATTATCAAACAACGATGAACTTGTCTTTGCTTAGACTGCACACTTAAAATATGGATGATACATGCTAGTTACTAGGTGAATCATCCCTTTCATGCTAATAAAGAATACAACACACCTAGCTAAGAAAATAAGCCCATCTTGTATTGCTTATGTTAGAACATAAAAATAAAACTTGGCTTATAATTGGACCCTCGCATGCTACCTTAGCTTCGTTCAAGTAGACTCCACTAATGCTTCAAGTAGATCATTATATACCCTTCGTAGTACACTGTCTCACTTATTTATACTGCTCATCTTATGGATTATGTCGTCCGATATGCCCCTATACGGATTTACTCCTTGCACTACCCCTTAGACCCGTGCCAACGTAAAGTCTTATGTTCTAAGGTAGAATATATAATATATTTTCTTATGTTTATGTTTCCAACAAATGCAATGCTTGCCTGCTTACATTATAACTTGTAATCGTTTGCCTCCTTTCAATGCTTGTCACATAATTTTATGCCGCGATCCTGTAGCATAATCCATATTGTGCATGCATCTAGTTAGCCAAAATACTATAAAATAGTCTTTCTATGCAATATGAATCTGCAAGTATTCGGGACCGTTAGGTCGCCAAGGCAGTTTTCGAATTAGGAGAATGCATCAAGTCAAGTTGAACTCTAAACGAGAATTATGTTAAGTAAAGCAAGAATCACCACCCGTGGAATAATACTCGTTCAGAACAAAAATAAAGAATTATCATGTCATATCGTGAATCTGGAAGACCCAAGACTTGCATGTCGCGGATAACTTGTGCACAAGGTATATTCAATCTATTCCTACGGACGGTCTTCGAGGCACTAGGACCGATCTGATCTGGACGAAATATCGTGTTAGTCTTCGTGTTCGGAAATGATGGCATGTAGCACCTCGTGTACCTTTCGTTGCACGCCATTCTCGCTCAAAGACTAAGTAGTCTCGTGTTCAAGCATGATGACATATGATGCCTCATGTTCTTTAAGTCGCATACCATTCTCGCTCAAGACTATAACTCGTCCTGTATGGCTATGCCAGCGACTCCTGTTCATATAGATAAGTCATCCTCGCTTAGCGGCAATCCGCGTACGAGTTATTGCATTGCACCTAGAATCTGGAATACTGAACGAACATGAGTATTAGACATCTATGCATACTTGTACATAATTGAACACTTGAACATCTTCTGCAACTCACCTGAGTATCCGTGTAACTCTTGCACCTGAGTTAGAACCCCGCCCGTGACACTTGTGTTTGCTTATATATTTTCATAGATTATATATATATATATATATATATATATATATATTCATGCTTGGTTTAACATGGTTTTATCATTAGACAGGGAAGGACGAATGATAAGTGGGTAAGCCTCGCCGTGTCACTCTTATATCACACGACGCACTGCCACACGAGTCAGGCTTTACATTATGCCATAAAACTGATCCTAAGGCAAGACTAGAAAGACAACTTAATAGATGGTGCATAGAACCTATATAACGTATTTGGATTTTTTGAGCGGACGAGAAGTATCCCCATTAGTGCATTCATGTACTGATAACCTACCAGATTGCTTGTAGGGTACGGAAGAACCTCGTTCGGTGCGAAAACCCCCCGTGTCCGCTAAGGCGTGGAGTTCCCTCTAGAGCCTTGGAGCATTACGTCCGGAGCTGAAGCACATATTCAAGACATAATGTTGGACCATCGCATATATATCATTCCATAATTATAGCCACTTGGCATGCTTTTATTGTTTTGAGAGAGAGGACTTGAGCGACTTATAATCTTGGCCTAGCGCCGCTCTTGTAATACTGATTCAATATCAATAAAGTGCTTATTTTATATCTATACTTAATGTCATTGTAATGCTTCCGCTATGACGACTCTGTGAACTTGTTACTAATTGCCTGTTCATTTCTATTTTGCTGTATTCAGACTATTTGTGTGACTCTGTGGCTTAGTTATTTTATCGCCTAATCGGATCTTGGCCTTGCACGGGTGCAACTTTTGCTCGTGTAATATCACGTTCAGATGGGAATGATCGTCCGGCGGGAGCGCTGGCGCGATGATTTGCGCCTAGCGGGGACGGCCGATTCCTGCGAAAGATTGAGGCGTGATACATATATCTACTCACCACACTCACGACATAAGTAATATCATGTCTCGTATGACATAGATATATGAGCCGACCAACTAATATTTGATATTGCTCCTTACTCACCGGATTACCACCCTCAACACACAACATATGATTCTGCTTGATAGGAGTAGAAGCAACCCTGTAACCCAACATTCCTGCCTTTGAGTGTACTTTCGTTGAGAAAGTACTATACCCTTTCGTGACCTTGTAATTTTAATTCCGAGGAAGTACTTTAACTGCCCCAGATACTTAACTTCAAATTTCTCTCCAAGCATTTCTTCAGCCATAGGATCTCCTCAGTATCGTCTCCAGTAATTATAATATCATCAACATCGACGGCAAGAACAGTGATACGAGCCTTGGAGTGCCTATAAAACATAGTATAATCTCTATTGCACTTCCTATACCGCATACCACATACTGCAAGCCTAAATCTATCAAACCACGCTCTCGGAGACTGCTTTAGCCCATACAAAGACTTCTTCAATTTGCATACCTTCCCCGTTGCTTGTGAATTAGCAAAGCCTGGTGGAATCTCCATATACCTTCTCTTGGAGATCCCCATGCAAAAAGGCGTTCTTGACATCTAGCTGATGTAGTTGCCAATTAAAATTGGCAGCACATGAAACCAACACTCGTACAATGCTCATCTTTGTGACTGGAGCAAAGGTCTCGTCATAGTCGATACCATAAGTTTGGCTATAGCCTTTAGCAACCAATCTGGTCTTGCACCTGTCAATCTTGCCCTCTGGAGTTTGCTTAACAGTATAAATCTATTTACATCCAACAACACACTTTCTAGATGGCAGTGGTACCAGTCCCATGTGTCGTTATTCTTCAAGGCCTGAAGTTCCTCCTGCATGTCACTCAACCACCTAGGATCTTGCTTAGCTACCTGCTAGTTATTTGGTACAAGCACTGAATCTAATGATGAAAGAAAGGACTTATATGTAGGTGGAGTGGATGCATATGAAATATAATGTGCAATGTCAGTATCCCAACTGCCAAACTTAGCTGAAGGTTTTTCAGCATTGACTCTATAAGTTCTACGAAGCAAGGCATGCAGATTAGAAGTATCATAGAAGGAATTGTTACCAGGTGACTCAGATGGAAGGGCCGAAGAAGGTCCTCGAGAAGAGGGACTTGGGACATCGTCATTTGTGGGTACTAACATAGGGACATCAGGAGGAAGCTCCTACTTCTCCTGTTGCTGCTGCTCATGCTGTTGCTGCTCTTGCTCCCTATATACTCTCAGTTCTCCCTGACTATCGGCTCCCCTTGAGATACCATCACTCCTCGGTGACTCAAAATGACATAAAATCATACCAATAACGATGTCACTCTCATTCTCCCCCTCTCTACTAGCATCGGTAGAGCCATCCTCGAACAAAGAACTTAACTCTGTCTTCTTCCCATAAAATGGTTCAAACTCCTAGAAGGTCATATCCATAGTGATAAACAACCTTCTTTCAGTAGGATACAAATATTTGTATCTTTTCTGACTTGGTGAGTAGCCCACAAAGATACATTTAACTGCTTGTGGATCCAGCTTGCTCACCATCATTCTGTGATCTCGCATAAAATATGTAAACCCAAACACTCTGGGAGGAATAATAAAAACATTAGAGCTCAAGAGCATCTCACATGGTGTTTTCATCCCTAATACTCTTGACGGCATCCTGTTGATTAGATAAGATGCTGTCATAACAACCTCACACTACAAGAATTTTGGCACATTCATTGTTAACATGAAAGAACGTGCCACTTCTAGTAGATGCCTGTTCTTGCGTTCAGCCACCCCATTCTGAGCAGGAGTGTGTGGACAAGTGGTTTAATGAAGAATTCCCTGACTAAAGATAAAATTAGCAAACTTTTTGTTGGTGTACTCGATCCCATTATCTGTTTAAAGAATCTTCATATATACTCTAAACTGGATCTTTACATATGCCGAGAAGTCTTAAAAATATTTGTACACATCAGATTTTTGCTTCATCATGTATATCTAGGTCATACGTGAGTAGCAATCAATGAAGGTAACAAACCATCTGAATACACTGATAGAAGTAGTAGGACACGGCCCCCAAACATCAGAATGAATAAGTGTAAATAGTTAAATATTTCGAAGGCTAACCATTTTATAAGTAGAACGTGTATGCTTTCAAAGTTCACAAGCATTACACAATAACTTTTTTTGTCTACTTTATTCATTATCTCAGGTTCTAACTTATACAAACTATAAAAATATAAATGCCCCAATCTACAGTATTGGAGCATTGCTTCTGTCTCTGGATCTCCACTAGTAGTAGCAACAAGCATTGCATTCTCTCGGTCAAGGTACCAAAGACTATCACGCCTGATGTCAATCCCAAGCCTCTTCCCCGTGGCCTTCTTCTAGAAAGAACACATATCCCGATCAAAAAGAATAGCATAATTCAATTGATCAATGAGAGAGCTAACATAAAGTAAGTTAACCAGAAATGAAGGAACATGCAATACAAATGACAGGGTAACACATAAAGTATAATGGATCGAGCCAGTACCCCTAATGGGTTGGGATGTCCCATCAGTAGTCTGAACTATCTCAGGATGTATACGGTTTCTCGAATAATATAATACAAACTCACTAGATGCACCTGTAATATGTCTAGTTGTACCTGAGTCTATGATCCAACCAGTATAAGATTTAGTGGATGTAAGTGCCTGAACCGGAATACCTTTGTCCATATGAGCAGCATAACCAGTAAAGTTACCAAGGTAGGTAGTGTTATCCAGATCCTGAGTGGCCAGTCCAGCTTGCCCTTGGAACTCTCAACCTGAAGCTTGAACTGACGTAGTTCCTCCAGCTCTATCATCTCAGATCCAGTCATTTCGGTAGTGGTCTCCTCCGTTACAGCTAGGTGAGCAACTCCCCGGCCTCCGCGTCCCTTGCTTCCTTGACCTGCACATCCACCTCTCTGTCCTCTGCCTCATCGACCACGACCAAAATTGTGGGGTTGAGGGCAGTTGTAGCTGAGGTGCCATTTATTTTCATAATTATAGAAGTCCCTGTCATCGCTGCTGGGAGAACTAGGAACCACCAATACAGAACAGACAACTTGTGAGGTCTCGCCTTTCATTACCTTCTGTTGGATCTCCTCTTGCTCCATCGATGCAACAGTCTCATCCAGGGACAAAAAAGATGGCAGATAACATATTGCTGTCCTTCTAGCCTTAAACAATGGGTTCAGACCCTTGGAAAAATGAGCCACACGCCTACGCTCAAGTTACTATTTTCTAAGGAGAATATCTGCCGGATTTTATAATGATAGCAGATCATAGTAGTCCAAGTCCACCCATAAGTGATATAGCTCTGCTGCATACTGGAGTACTATCTTCTTTCCCTGTGTGGTAGCATCAATCTTCTCCTCAACTTCCATCATCATCATGACACTCCCAGCTCCAGATTCTATCCCAACCAATGTCATCCAGACATCATCTGTACTACAGATCGAATCCACCATCCCAGCTATGGATGGAGACACATAAGTCAGCAGCCAAGAAACCACCAGAGAATTAAGGTGACTCCATGTGCTCCACTTAGCAC
>JAYESA010000002.1:137120561-137280561 GCA_036927795.1 Iris macrosiphon
TGTTGCAAGTAGAGACAACCTAACTAAGCTTGTTTCTTCAAGCAGTAGTCCCTTGAATCGAAGATGTTGTATCTAAGAGACTTTTTTTCCCATCTCAGGGAATGAAGCTGACAAGGCTCCTCCAAGCAGGGAGGGGGAGCATGGGCTGGAGAGGAGGGAGGAAATTGTAGAGGGATTGCAAGCAAGAGAACATATATTTTGATAGAGGATAGAGTGCGCAGGAGAGCACATAGGAGACTATTAAATGATGTCCATCCATAATGACTACAACTTAGCTGTTTCCGTAGCTATAACGACTATTGTGGAATTAAAGACTGTAAGCATAGCATTTTGGAATCAATTTGACATTTTGGAGGGTCATAGATAGCATTTGCCGTTGGCCATCAAAGTACACCATAACATCCGTTTTTTTAACACAAAAAATTTGGGTTATAATTTCTTTTTGCCACAAAATACTGTGGGAATGTTGATGCAACTCACAAATACCTCATCTTCCTCATCAACAACAATAGCAGGGAACTTGGATCTATTTTATAATTTATGGAAAGCTGACAAATTTGAGAAGGCTATTGGTGTTCGATATATCAGAAACCTACGAACTTACTTGCCAGTCTGAAATCATTCATCGATTCGAGTACACGAGTTGTCCCCTAAAAGCTATTGGGATTCATGGGCCTACAGCGTCAGGTTTCGACAGGTTTCCCGCCTTGGACATCTAGTGGTCCAAGCAAGATGTCGTATGGGTATCAAGAGATTGTGCCTCGTGGAACTCATTGTTCTCAAGGAAATCATATGGACAGGTACAACCGAAGGACGTTCTCCCAAAGCTTCCGGATGTAATCATCAAGGGATGCTACTCACAGGAGCATGCTTCCTGGGTTATGTAGTTGCCAATCCTCGAGCTTCTAGAACTGTCCTACTGTCACATGTTGAAATACATTATTGGGGAAGAAGTAGTGGTAGTGCTGATTCGAGTACACGAGTTGTCCCCTAAAAGCTATTGGGATTCATGGGCCTACAGCGTCAGGTTTCGACAGGTTTCCCGCCTTGGACATCTAGTGGTCCAAGCAAGATGTCGTATGGGTATCAAGAGATTGTGCCTCGTGGAACTCATTGTTCTCAAGGAAATCATATGGACAGGTACAACCGAAGGACGTTCTCCCAAAGCTTCCGGATGTAATCATCAAGGGATGCTACTCACAGGAGCATGCTTCCTGGGTTATGTAGTTGCCAATCCTCGAGCTTCTAGAACTGTCCTACTGTCACATGTTGAAATACATTATTGGGGAAGAAGTAGTGGTAGTGCCTATAGCTTTTCGTAGCATGGATCCAGCCTCGATTCGATATGTGTGGAAGGACAGTCCGGACGTCATGAAGCGTCGATGGGAGTTGCGACGAAGATGATGAAAGATCGGTGGCTAAACCGGACACAAACAGAGCCAAAATAGCAGTAGCAACATATCGATGTTATACCGAATTTAGGGCAGTTTACTCCAGAACCTACTTTTGTGATTCTGGCAGTACACCACAGTATATCGGTGGTATATCGTGGTATACCATCTGTCAGAGTTAGGTTCAGACGTGGGTCCAGTTAGCATCTAATAAAGATCGTGTGATTAAATCTGGACGGCCATGATTAGTGCTAGAATTTTTTAGGGTTTTCCTAAACCCTAAATTAGGTTTCTTAATCTATATAATGGAGATTGAGGGGGGTTACCAATAAGAACCTCATACGGGAGACTGAAGGGTACAAGTCCATAGAAATCTAGAAGAAAGTTCGTGTTTTGCTCTTAGGACTCGCCAATCGAGACAGTTGGAAGAGAAGATATGTTCGGAGAGTTATCTTTTTCGTTTAAGAAGATCGTCATAGGTTGGGTGAGTGATTTCATTGTAATATTTTTCTTTTATCTTGAGTTTGGTGAGGGGTTAAACTAGGTTAAGTTATATAGATTAGGATTTGTCCAGGTGACATAGTCACCGAATATATATATTGAGTTTGATGTCTTTGTGCCCGAGTGAGATAGGATTTGTTATCTTAATGTGGGTTAGCATCGATCGTTTTTGCGACATTCTGTGACCAACATTTGATATCAGAGCTCTCAGGTTTTCAAGAGGGAGGTGCAACCATGCCTACGGAGTAGATAAACACATGTATAATTATCCTCATCGGGGAACTAGACGATTTGGAAACCAAGGATAGAGAATCTACTCTGGTGCAAAGATTTGCATAGTCTCTTAGAGAACGACAAAGCCAAACCATCGAACAAATCTGCCGATGACTAGAAAATGTTGGATCGGAAGGCTGTTAGATTCATCCACCAATGGCTGGACGATTCAGTTTTTTATCACGTATCCATGGAGAGTTATGGGAGAAGCTGCATTTGATGAACGAACAGAAGATGGTTGACAACAAGGTGTTTCTTATTCGCCAACTCGTCAACTCGAAGTACACAAAGGGTGCCTCAGTGGCACAATATCTGAGCAAGGTTCAGGATATCATCAATCAACTGTCGACGATAAAGATAGTGATTGACAATGAGTTTCATGCCTTGATGCTTTTAAGTTCTCTGGCAGAAAGTTAGGAGACATTAGTGGTGTCTTTGAGTAACTTCATGCTTGATGGAGTTTTCACGACGAGAGCAATCAAAATCAGTTTGTTGAACGAGGAGAGCGTAAGCAGATAAAACTGTCACAGGAGTCCGCTCTGATTTTTTTTTAGGGGAAAGAAAGACTCAAGTCACAAGTGAGAAAATAAAAAAATTCTTGGGATCTTGCAAGGGTGGACCGCAAGAAAGGTTGCTATTACTATGGCAAAAGTTTTCATTTTAAAAGGGGTTGCATGAAGTCCAAAGATGAGAAGCCTAAAGGCAAGGATGATCAGGTAGATTTCACGGCTATGGGAGATCTCATCATCAAAGCAACTGACACCGAGGAACTTGTGCCATGTGTCATGACAGTAATTGGGTCTTGGACACTGGACGTCATTTCATGCCACTCCATAGAGGAAGATCTTTACGTCATATCTAGGCAGTAGGTTTAGACGTGAAGATAGGTGACAAGAGGATGGCTGCATAGGTTTAGACGTGTGAAGATAGGTGACAAGAGGACGGCTGCAGTTACGGGCATCGATAATGTGCACTTAACGAAGCTTGACGAGAAGCTCATTCTCAAGGGAGTTCGTCATGTACAGAGTTTGTACTACAGCTTGGTATCGGTAGGAAAGTTAACAGATGATGGCTATCACAGTATATTTAGAGAAAAAGATTGGAAGCTTACGAACGGTTCCCAACTGTTGGCTCAAGGAGATATATATTGTGGTATGTAAAGGCTCAAGTTGCTGAGGTATACAGACAGACCACAGACAACGGATGGAGGCTCGATAGATATTCGACATGAGTTTGTGGATCATCGAGAACTTATCAAGGAGTCTTTGAGATGATTTGAAGGATATAGAGTATTCGGTTCGTCGAAACAAAGTGATGAATGTGATGTGTCAAAAATTGAGGGTCAGTATGTCGGTCCCATGACAGTTGGTCGATCTCCAGGTGGAGGTTGTTCGACGGATTTGATTGTGGTGACGGATGGTTTGCCAAAATCTAATGGAGCGATATCGGTTTCAGCAGTTCGACACATGAGAGGAGATCAAGGTGTGCAGCTCAAATCGAGATAAGTACATCTCCATTTATACAGTTTATGGGAAGTTGTGGGTTAACGATAACGTGCACAGTTCATGATATTCTACTCGAGGATGCAGGTATACGAGGGAGCTTCAATGTCGAATACAAAGGTAGACATGTTTAGGAGCTTGAATCTAGAGAGAACCGTATCGTCCGCTTGGTTGGGCTAGCCAAGGGTGAAGAAGCTCAACGGAATGGGAACACGTTTTGGTAGAAGTTGGGGACAGATAACCAAGACTTACAATAAGGTTGATCCGTCAAAGACTTTGATTTTGGTCGAGTTATTGATGTCGGCAAGGTCCAGTCATTAAGGAGGTACTTCACATGACAACTAGCATCGACGTAGTGGCCGAGGAGCTGGAGAGGAAGAAAGATGCATAGCTTCCAGGAAGATTCGAGATCAGTAACAAGGGAGAACATGAACTCTGTCGCGGGACGACATGCATGGAGTCCAATTGATGAGCAATTCGGTCTACACATTTCATCAGACTAGAGAGGGAGTATGTCATGATCCAATCTCAATTCAATGTGTGTGGAACGACAATCTGGGCATTGTGAAGCATAGACGAAAGTTGCGGCCAAGACGACGGGGGATCGATGGTTGAACCGAAGCTCAAAAAGAGGCACAATAGTAGCAGCAATATACCAGTGGTATATCAGTGACGGTATACTATGCCAAATTTTTGGCAGTTCATTCCGGAACCTAGTTTTGTGGTTCTGGCGATACACCGTAGTATATCGACGATATCAGCAGTATACTACCTGTCAAAATTTGGTTCAGACGTAAACCCAGTCAGCATCTAATAAAGATCGTGTGATTTAATTTGGATGGCCAGGATTAGTATTGGACTATTTTAAGGTTTTCCTAAACCATAAATTAGATTTCTCAACCTATATAATGGAAGTTGAGGGGGGTTAAGAAGCTCATATGGGAGATTCAAGGGTGCAAGTCTACAAAAATCTTGAAAAACTCTATGTTTTGCTCTTAGGGCTCGTCATTCAAGATAGTTGCAAGAGAAGATATGGTCAAAGAGTCTTCTTCTTCGTTCTGGGAGATCGTCATAGGGTAGGGTGAGTGATTTTATTGTAATCTTTTTTCTTTCTTGTTGCGTTTTGTGAGGAATTGAACTTGGGGGCAAAGGGTTTACCATATTGTAATCAATCTTATATCTTTTTGAGTTATATAGATTGTGATTTGTCCAGGTGACTTAGTCACCAAATATATATTGTGTTTGATATGTCTTTGTGCTCGAGTAAGACGATGTTTATTATTTTTAGGTTGGTTGGCATCGTTTCCGCAGCGTTCTATGACCAACACAGACTCATAGAATTCCATCGTTTGCTTAATTTGAGGACCATTTGCAAGCTGGAATCAACCTTTCCATCTCTTGAAAGGTTAGTTGTTCGGGCTTGTCAAGCGCTAAAGAAGCTTCCATTTTCCTCTGATCCCGCCTCTTGTGTTAAACTGCAAAAGATAAGTGGTCAGCAAAAATGGTGATATAGTCTAGAATTGAGGAGAACCTCGAAAACTCCCTACAACCTCAATTCGATGCTTTTATATAATCCTCTGAATTTGATGTTGCTAATGAGAGACTGTATCTCTCATTCTGGTTTAAACATAGTAGTACTCAATCAATTTATGCAACTGACTATGTTGTAGAAATCAATCTGAAAATTTCTGGAACTTCCATACACCATGGTGAATCACCTTTACGCGAAAGAAAGCACAATAATTGGTTAATATTAATTAGCCTTAATAAGAATGTATTGTGAGTGATATGTCTATTATAAATTAACTTCAAACACATACATTTGATTTGAACATGGTTAACGCCAACAAACATGGGAATTAAAATTATTTTTCTTATTTTTCCTTGGTCAGTTACACTAGCATAATATATAACTTATGTTATTAAACAATCTATCAAAAGGGTTCTGGATCTCAAGCTAAAAGAAAATTGGATGCATCCACACTCATTCATTGTTATTTTCCCTATTGATCCATCTCCACTAAGGGTAACATGGTATAAAAGAAAATAGTACAATTGTTAGCAAGTATGATGTCTATAAATCAAGCTTGCAGACATTCGGTTTCAGTAACGGTCTGTCGCTAGGTAGTGACTAACCCGATTTTGTCGCTGGTTCAATTGCTACTTTGTATATTTTTGTAGTGTCAATTTTGACAGTTTTGAGGGGTTTCCGTGGTTCAAAATAGGATGGTTTCGATAGTTTTGACGGTCCAAACCCTCCAACTCTGACGGTGTTCTTCCATATAACCTTGCCATTATATTACCTTACATGGCTTCTAACCAAGTCAAAGCTTAGAGAAATTAGAAATCAGTTTTTTTTTTCCCAACCACTGACTGATACATAATCTAAGAATTTAGCCACCTATGTAGCTGACAGGATAAACAAAATTACAGCTCAGAATGTACTGAGCTTTTTTCCCCAACCACGGACTGATAAATAATCTAAGAATTTAGCTACCTATTTAGCTGACATGAGAAAGAAAATTACAGTCATCAGAATTTCTGTAGTGAGCTTGCGCGGGAAGGAAAATAAATAAAGTCCATGAAACTTACTGCAAGATCAGGATTAGGCTGCTTGTCGTTTACAGTCTTCAGGACAAGTATTTCATACTGAATACAAGGAAGGTTTTTCCCTTCACTGGCCTGGTTGAAGTTGGCGACTGCATTTCAAGTACATGACCTTCATCTTTGTCATCTGAACCGATTATTATGGCTAATGAGATATCATTCCCTTCTTCCTTTTCATTCTTCTTTAGATTTCCTACGAAATTGTTAGACATGATTATGCCACAACCAGTACCATCCACAAGATAATCTGAATCTAAAATTGTTGGACATGATTATGCCAGAACCAGAACAATCCATAAGATAATCAGAATGTAAATAAATAACAACCTGAGATAGGGATTCACTATGTATACTGCTGTTGATCTACTTTCTTAGGACTGCTGAACTACCTCATTGCTGTTAGAAATGTCCTACCCTGCATCATTTGAATATGCTGCGCTTAATAGTCCTTAACACTTCCATAGGAGAGTAGAAGTCCTAGAACTATGGTTAGCAGGTATTGTGTTCTTTGATAGAAAAGAGCAAGTTATATCTTCATTTTCAAGCTTCTCAGCATTATTAACAATTGCTCCAATTAACATGGAACCTTGACAAACAATTCCTTTGGACGAAAATCTTCCAGACACCAATCAGGAAAAAAAGCGCCGCCAAGAACCCTCCCACTTGGTGGGGACAATACTGAGTTCCTACCATGCATCTAAATGTACAATGTTCGAGGGCATGTCAAGTTGTCTAGTTGTCACAACACAACATCTTTCCAGAACATGGATTAAAATCTCCACATATCCACAAAGCTCAGAGATGATTAGTAAGAATCAAGGACGGAAGAATCAATATGTTAGTGATGCTAAACAACAGGTTCTCATGCATGTGGTACGCCTTTACCTATACAATAGGCTGGACCCTGGTTCAGTCTAGAAAGAAGTCAAAAGGTGTTGGGAATAAAAGCGAAAAGTATTCTCCGAGATGAGCGTCCGCGACAAACCAATACATGCAAGCCAAATACGGTGGTTGACTTACGTAGAAAAATAAAGATCACACAATTGAAGATAAAGACGCAAGAATTAAGTGGAAAACCCGAACCGATAAAAGTAATGTTACAAGGCATTACAAGATCAATACAACTTCGTAATCCCAACTACCAAAGAAAGTACACGAAGAGAACACAAAAATACCCAGAGATTACACCCAAGAAGATCTGAAAAACCCTATTTCTTCCCTATTTTTTTCACTTAACCTATTGGTGGCTACCCAACACCTTTCCTTGAGCATAATTCCTTATCTACATAAGAAACCTTAGGTCATTTTATATAGTATGTCATGTATTCATATATAGAAATTCAATCTTATGTAGGCATGATATACGTTTCCATATTTAGAACTCATTGACTAGAAAAGACTTTCACATCCCGGTTCCACAAAATCAAAAGTCATCATTGGACGTAATGTCGTACAAACCTAAATTATACTTGTACAAAGCAAGTACAAACACAGTCGATAGAACATCTCAGAAATAAAGTCATTGCAACGGAAATAAGCAGAAAAGTTGAATAGACATAAGATATTCAAAAATGATTCTCTTTATTGATGATATTGCAGCAAAATTACGACGACTCAAGCCAAAGAACAACTTGATTACAAGTACTCTCTCTCTCTCTCTCTCTCTCTCTCTCTCTCTTAATACAATAAAATATGCTCCAAGGCTTACAACTCAAGAAACTAAACAATGATGTTTTATACATTATGTCCTTTATAACAAAAAATTTCATCCTTGTATGAAAGCTCTAGCTCATCCAACAAAATCGGTAATAGAGAGGTATGAAGCTAGTGACGGACGAGGCTAGGAGGAAATATCTGAAGGAGTAGCAACTGAAGAAGTTAGAGGAGAATTGTTTGAGCAGTAATGCCAAGGTAATGAAGAAGATGAAGATGAGCTAAAAGTGGATGAGGCCAAGGTAATGAAGAAGATGAAGATGAGCTAAAAGTGGATGACGCCAAGGTCGATGAAAGCTCCCACTGATTTTTATAATAAAATAACACCAACAACCAGTGTGACCCACATCTGTATGTGAGAGATGACAAGATTGGAATAGAAAATTTGGGAACAACAGATCCTATCCCGAGCTTTTTATGTGGAGCTTCTACTTTAAGTGAAGGGGAAAAAATTAGTGCCACGTGGTCACTTCTCACAATGGCAGTTGAGAAAGCAGAGTCCACGTGGATCTATCATTAATGTTGTTTGCAGAGGTAGCTGACACGTGGCTCTATACTAAATAAGATATTAATACAGAAGTAGTGGTAGTAGCAGTGTGGCACTCACTCATTGGATGAGTCTCTGTATCAGTGCTAAATCTATGACAGAAAATTTATTGAATAAGAGCATGCCCAATCCTACGTCTTGTTATATGTTGTGATTCTTAGGTGGCATGGGACACAAGATAATGTCTTTCATAGATGGCAAGATTATATTCACAAAAGACAATGAGGTAAAAAGTCTTCTCCAATGCAGAAGTATTGAGAATACAATTAAAAAGTACTTTTTCCAACTTTCAAGAACTCTTTTCTTTTTCTTTTTTATAAATATTTTTATTCATAAAAAAGTAGTGGTAGTAGCGTTTGTATCATCCTAACTTGAACACCATGGCAACAATATTAATCCTTAAAACAAGACATCATCTTGTGAGAAACCGAATTCTCTTTTTCTTCCAACCTAATTATCAATATTAACAGCAAATTGCAATGCTTTAGAGAGAGTCAGATTTAAATGTGAGCCTAACTACAAGCATGCCCCCAAAACTATTTACAAAAGAAATTCAAGGATACTAAGAATTTAGACTAAGCTATACACCTTGTTAAATACATCTCTCTCTCAATCTGAACACGCTTAACTTTATAAACAAACAACAACAAATATGGACAAAAATCTAAGCAAATAAAGAGGTTACTAACACAACATAAATTAAAAAGGTAAATAAATAAGTAGCATCACCACCTTTGTCTGCAAGCCGCTTTGGTTTATCTTTTGCACGACGAACAAATCCCACTTTTTCACCAGAAACGTATTGACTAAGGGGATCTTTCAGAAACATAACTAGTTTTTCCTCCCTTTCCCTTTGGATGGCCTTTATAAGAAGAAGACAGTGCAAGAAAATTAGTAACTGGGTAGAGTAGTCTATAACTCGACAATAATAACAGGTGAAAAAAAAATGGAAATTTAAGTTTGATTTACTTAACAATAATGTACAAAACAGTCTCAAAAAAGAAGAAATAATGTAAAAAATGGATTTATAATGTGATTCTGTTAAGAAACTACAAGTAGTAAGAAATACAATTAAGAAACAATAATGTACATCTCAGTAAAGACATTTGAAGAGGGTTAACATCATGATGATTTGAAAGAGAATTTGCAAACAGTGAGCAATTTTCGACTGTAACTATTAGTATGTCATGAAGTTTGCCAAGTTTTAATTTCAGTACAGACTACAGTTACAACTTTTTTTTCATCCTGAGAAAAGTTAGTAACCTCTTGGATGAGCTGTGCAGTCACCTATCTACAAGTCTGCAATATAACCCAAAAAAAACCTTTGCAAACAAATAAACATGCCTTACAACACGTTGCAAGCAACAGCTGCAAGAAATTAATACTAATTTGGGAGAGTTCAAAATGAAGTTTTTGATACATTTTTCAATTTAGTCTATCGTTCGTCATGTGTTTCTAGAGGTAGCAATCTTTTGTAGTGAATAATTTTAAGGAAAAAAAGAAAGACAACCATCTATACCTCAAATTGGTAGAAAGTTATGCAGAGAATTTGGATAGTATGTTAAGTAGGCAAAAGTTACCATGCATGAAACCCTTGAAGAACGACCAAATTTCAGGGCCTTGTCTAGTATTTGTGTGAAGAAGTAGTAGGAGAGAATAATCTAGGTCTTTCATTCATCATGATATTACATATATATACATCCACATATCATCTTGGGCCAAAGCCACATGGGCCAATCACCATATATACAATTTAATCCCAATACCCCCCCCCCCCCCCCCCCCCCCCCCCCCCCTTCAAGTTGGAGCATGCAAGTCACAAATGCCCAACTTGAGCAAAAAAAACTCAAATTGTCGTTTGCCAAAAGTTTTGGTGAAAACATCCGTCAATTGCCCATCCGTCGGCACATGAGATGGGCGAATAACTCCATCAAGAACAACATCCCTCAAAAAGTGACAATCCACCTCAATGTGTTTTGTGCGCTCATGGAAAATTGGAGTTTGTGCAACAGGTAAAGCAGATTGGCTATCACAAAACAAATTCATAGCACACGAATGTTGTACCCCCAAACTGCCAAGCAACCCTTTGAGCCACTTAAGCTCACACGTGACCGCCGCCATCACACGGTATTCTGCTTCGGCCGAAGAGCTGGACACTGTCACCTATTTCTTCGTCTTCCAAGAGATAGACGAATCACCAAGAAAAACCAACCAACCAGACAAAGAGCATCTCGTGATGGGACAACTCGTCCAATCAGAATCACACCACCCCCGGAGCCACAAATCACAGTCAGAGCGAAGGAGAATGCCTTGACCAGGACAACCCTTCAGATATCTAACAACCCTCAAAGCCGCATCACAATGATCACACCGGGGCTCATGCATAAACTGCGACAAGATGTGAACAGAGTAAGCTAAATCCGGCAGAGTAAACGAAAGATAGATCAGCCGCCCTATGAGTCGCCGATATGCTTCCGGATCTGGCAACAGTGGACTTTTAGAGCGTGCCAGTTAATGATGTTGTTCCATGAAAAAGCTTGCGGATTTCGCCCCCAACAATCTTGTCTCAGAGATAATGTCAAGTGTATATTTTCGTTGGCACAAAAAAATTACCTCCGCACTTCGAGCTACCTCACCTCCAAGAATAAACTTCAACACCTCAAGGTCCTTCATATGAAAGCATGTACTCAAATAATTCTTAAGGGTAGTAAGAGCAGCAAAATTATTGCCAGAGAGAATCAAATCGACATACACAAGAACATTCATCTGAACATCATCCTTATGAAGAGTAAAAAGCGAGTAGTCAGAGTACGATTGGCAAAATCCATATTCCCACAAAGAAGACGCCAACTTCGCAAACCAACAACGAGGCGCCTGTTTAAGCCCATAAAGAGATTTTCGAAGCCGACATACCTAATCAGGGCGTGTGGTTCGAAAACCAGGTGGTAGTTTCATATACACTTCTTCGGTAAGATCTCTATGCGGGAAAGCATTGTGAACATCCATCTTATATAGTTCCTAATTCTTTGCTGCAGCTACAGCTAAAAAAGCAAGAACAGTAACCATTTTCGCAACCGAAACAAAAGTATCAGTGTAATCAATCCCTTCAACCTGATGATTGTCGAAAACCACCAAACGGGCTTTAAACGCCTCAACACTCCCATCAGAATTATACATTATCTTATACACCCATCGGCTCCCCAGAGCACGTTTCTCAGCCGGAAGCATCTCCATTGTCCAGGTATCAATATCCTCCAAAGTTCGTATCTCCTTCTGCATATCTTCACGCCACCTTGCATCTTTAACCGCCTCTTTAAAGGAGGCCAGTTCTGTACCTGCAGTTATAGCTACAAGAAAATTCCTGTCCCATAGAAAATCGATCACAATTCAAAAAATGTGCTATAGGATAAGGAGTATCTAACGAGTGATTGGACGTGGTAGAACATTGGAAGGAAGGACTGGGGCTCAACTTTCGTATTGTATTTGTAACAAAATCGCGGAGCTTCACGAACGAAATTTTGGCACGCATTCCACGCCCCAGTAACCCCTCACCATCTGGTGCCCCCACCGCTATCTCATCCTCCGCCGACTTATCCTCCACAGCGGCCTCAGCCGCGCCACCCTCACCATCAGTCGTCCCTACCGCGTCGTTTCCATTCGGAGATACAAGCGTCCCATCCGTATGAGGTAAATCACACCTCGTAGTACTGTCGATCACATGATCAAAACCCAAATCATCATCACCCACGACAAGAAGCGCAAGCTCAGGTGAAGTCGTACTACCACGATCATCCTCAACAAAATAGGAAAAGTCAGTCTCATAAAATTTAACATCTTGAGAGACAAAAAAATCACCAGTAACAAGATCATACAATTTCCAACCCTTTTTGCTATGGAGATATCCCACAAAAACACACTTTCGGTTGCGACTGACAAATTTGTCCATTTTAGCTTTTTGGTTGTGGGCAAAACCTAGACAACCAAAAACATGTAGCGCCCCGTTCCCCCGGTGCGGAGAGCGCGGCTAAGAAACACAAGACGGTATCGTTCGATCGGGATAGATTGAATTAAGAACTCGTCCTCGTTATGGATTTG
Organism: Iris macrosiphon; assembly: GCA_036927795.1. NCBI lineage: Eukaryota > Viridiplantae > Streptophyta > Magnoliopsida > Asparagales > Iridaceae > Iris > Iris macrosiphon. The sequence continues at coordinate 137,133,191 of JAYESA010000002.1, forward strand.
TTTCTTCGGAATCGATTCCCATATTCAGTGGACCGCGCCCCAAGGATCGGCTTAGCGGCAGAGTCAGGAGGGACCTCTCCGCTGCTATCTTTTATTGCCTCGGTTTTCGATGTCGCTTGTTGCTTTCGTGCTTTGAGTTGGTTTTGGGATTTGCTTGTTTTCCTTGAACGGTTTTGATGGTTTTCATTGTTTTCGTTCATTGACTTGCACTTCTATTCCGAGATTGGAAAGAGAGGAAGAAGTATTAATCGAGCTGTTCGTGTGCAGGTGAACGAACAGTAGGCGGCTTGCGAGCGGAGTCGTGAAGCGCCCCTTTCCTTCTCCCTTCCAACAATCCAAGTGAGTGGCTACCAACCCGATTAGCTAGCCCTGCTTCCAAGCTTCACGCCTTAAAATCTGCATTCCTCTTTGCCCCGATCAAACGATACCAAGTAATAATAAAAGAAACCAAGATAAAAGGGAATAGACTTGGTATATTATGCTTGTCAATAAACTTCACGAACGGATACTTAATTGCATGCTTGTTCGCTTGGAAATAATCATAAACTGTTGCTTGTCTTGTGCAAATACATGTTTCTTACTCGTGTTGCCTGAAGTGCATGAATGCTTAACAATTATGGATATGTCTTGTGCTCGTGTTGCCTCGAAGGCGTAAACCGATTGTTTAAGTTAACGTATTGTTCAATCATGGATAACTTGTGCACAAGGGTAAGTTCTGCGGACGGTCGCTGGGGCACTGGCACCGTTCCGGTCCGGACGGAACTCGTGTGTAGTCATCGTGTGCTGGAGGGGATGGCTTGCAACGCATCGTGTGCTTGTCGTGTGCTTGTCGTGTTCTCGTTGCATGCTATCCCTGTCCTTGACTATGTCCGTTATGGCACAACGCAAGTGATCATCGTGTATATTTAAACCTGTTGCATACTAACTTGTGTCTTCGTGGCAGGGAAGGCATGGTAAGTATTGTGCAGGTAATTCAGACGGGCAGGTAAAATCCACCGAACGGTGGCACGTTCATTTCAGTAAATTTCTATATGCTGCTTACTTGTAAATGAACTAAGGCAAGATAGAAACTCACAAATATGCATGCTTCATTAAAACAATGTGTTGATTGGTATAGTTCGGTTAGCTCGCCTTCACCAGTATGTTTCGACATGCTGACCCTCGTTGAAACAGGTTCTCCGCACCAAGGCGAACCGAGCGAGGAGCCGAAGTCGTCTTCCCGATCCAGTCCAGCTGTTGGCGCATCTTCACCGCGCCCTTGAAGCCTTTTGAAGTCCGAAGCTGCAACTATTCATACACAAATGCAGCTCCGTGGCAAAGCTATCCTCCAGCCTGGAGGTCTTTTATCTTTTGAAGTTTATAAAGGGATGTAATGTACAGGACTGCTATCTCATTTTGAGTCAACACTTTTGTAAGCCGTTCGGCATATTAGCTGACTCGTTCAAGAGTTTGTAATAGATGTTCATTATCAATAAAGAGAACTTTTCCATGTTTCAAATCTGTGTTTCAATTTATCTGCGTACTCTGAATATGTGCTTGCTATGCAAAATACTTTAGCCTTGTGCGGGCGCAACCCCAGGCCCGCACGGCATCACGATTCGGGGGACGCCCCAACGATTCTAAGGAATCGGGTCGTGACAAAACACGTAATTCATCATAAGAAGGAGAAACACCAAATAAAATTCATAAAGGGTTTTAAAACCAAGAAGACTTGAAGGGGTTCGATTGATCAAATAACCGGCCGCCAAAATATATTCTCTCAAAAAAAAATTGACATTTTTTCCTGAAAACGTAAAGCACGTGCTACATTCAAAATATTTCTATATTTTCGTTCGACCCTCCCATTCTGTTTGAGGTGTACCCACACAAGATATCTGAAACAAAATATCATTTTGTGCAAAGTAGTCACGCAGGCAATTAAACCCAGTACCAATATCACTTCGCACAATTCGAACTTTGAAATTAAATTGCCGCTCAATCATAGAATAAATGACGAGAACATCTTGTATACTTCAGTCTTATCAATCCCCAAATAGCACGAGAAAAATCATCCACAATCGTCAAAAAAATATCTAGCTCCACACGAAAAAAGCCTAGGATACAGCCCCCAAAGATCACAATATATCTAATCAAAAATTGCAACAGCCCGAGAGTCACTGACATGAAAAATACCTCGAGTTTGCTTTGTCTGATGGCAAACTTCACATACCTTATTCACTGAACTACTAAAGCTACTAACAACAGGAAGATACTTTACTACTTTATCAGAAGGATGTCCAAGTTGCTGATGTCAAATATCCAGAGAAGTCCCCGTCACTACCAAGGCCTGAGTCTTCGGTACAATACGAAAGCAGTAGAGTCCGTCCCGTCGTTCACCGACGCCAATCAGGGTCCACAAACTGGGGTCCTGTATCACGCACAATTTTTTATAATTGTACAACACAATTTGTATCATCAATAAGATGGGCACATAAATTAAATTGCAATGCAATTGAGGTACGAATAGAACATTCGTGAGAACAACACCCGGTGCAAGAGCAACATGTCCGCAGCACGAGACAACCGCAGTCCATCCGTCCGGGAGCCCAACCGGACATTCCTCTATTTCCGTCACCCCGACAATAAATCCAAATTTCCAGTAAGATGATTCGAAGCGTCTGTATCAATAATCCAAGGTGCAATAGGCTTACCCACCATACGGTCCTACGAAGATTTGACCGAAGAGTTACCAAGCAGAGAAATAAGTTGTTGCCATTGGTCCGGAGTTATTCCCGGAACACCGCCTGCACCATCACCTGCCATACGTGTCTGTGTCGCAGCCGTCGCGCCACGTCCTGCCACCACTGCACGCACTTCCGTACCCCGTCCACGTCCACCACCAGCCGAGTGCCCGCCACCACGTCCGCGGCCAGCCCCTCGTCCGCCGCCACGAGACCTATCCCCCCACCAATCTGGAAAGCCATATTTCTCGAAGCAAGTGGCTTCTTCATGTCCGTTGCGTTTGCAAAAATTGCAAAGCAATTCCGATTTATCTCGAGCATCCAAATGAGATGGCCCACGGTTAACAGAAGGAGTTTTAACCGCAAGTGCTATAACCTCGTCCCGTTCAGAGGAGACTTGTGTGGACGTGCGCAATCGCTCCTCCTGCAGCATGGATTGATAAGCACGAGCCAAAGTAGGAAACAGATCTTGTGCCAATAAAGTCGAGCGGACGTTGCCATAGAGTTCCTGATTGATCCCATAAAGAAACTGATGAAAGCGCTCCTTATCAACCAATTTCTACAGCTTCTTCGGGATATCACACGTACATTTGCCGCAACTGCACGCCAGAATAGATTCATAAGTCCCCAACTAATCCCAAAGAGTCTGCAATTGGCCGAAGTAGTTACCATGGACATGGCTTTCGTTTGGCGACACTCTGCCAACGAATGTTTAATCTGTTGAATTATAGCGTCATTTTTCACGCTAAATCGGTCATTAAGCGAATCCCACAGCAGTTTCGTCTCCTCAAATTTCTTCACCGAAGCAACAATAGTGTACAAGATCCATTGCACAAGCATCGATTGGACACAGTACCAATCCTCCAATTTGTCATTCTCCGTAGGTTTATCGATAGACTCGTCAATAAATCCAAATTTCCATCGAGCCCGTAGAGAAAGCCGAATAGATCTCGACCATTCCTCATAATTTTTACCACGAAACACCACTTTCGTAATTGTATTACCCGGATTGTCATTAGAACCAAGATAATACGGGGAGGTGGGATAGATCCTTGTTACCGCCGCCACCGACGTAGAAAACTTGTCGCTGCCGCCACCGCTCGTCATACCGCCGGTCGAAGGGAGACTCGCCGCCGCCGCCGTGGAGAAAAAATAGTCGTCGCCGCTGCCGCTGCTATGGGAAAAGAAATCGTGCCCTAGCCGTCATGCTCTGATACCATGTGAAGAAGTAGTAGGAGAGAATAATCTAGGTCTTTCATTCATCATGATATTATATATATATATATATGTATATATATATATATATATATATCCACATATCAACTTGGGCCTAAGCCACATGGGCCAATCACCATATATACAATTAAATCATACAATTTAATCCCAATAATTTGTGTGGCAAGCTTCCGGGTCGGAGCCTTGAAGAGCAAGTAACTCAAACAACTACAATTACAGGACCAACTTCTCTTAACTTTTAGTCCTTTTCCATATAAGAGCAAGTAACCGTGACATATATAAGAAGAATCGTGGTAAAGATCAAAATTTTATATTCTGTTTTCGGTCTTTTTCCATTTTCTCCAAATGATAAGTATAAAAACTCAAACAACTACAATTACAGGACTGACTTAAATCTTAACTTTTAGTCTTCAAATAACCTAACTCTTAACTTTTTCTCAAACATGTTGCAGTCAACAACAAAATTAGAGCAAAAAATTAGAGCCATCTTAAATCCGTGTTCAACAAAAATTAAAACAATTAAAGTTAGGGATACCTTCGCCGCGTCAAATGGAGGAGGGCACACGGAGGCAAAGCGGAGGAGTGATGGTCAGTTCAGGTTTGCGACCTTGAGGAGCTCGGCCCAAAGAGTGTCTGCGACCTTAGAGAGTCCGGATCTTAACTAGCAGGTACCTGGAATGTAGAGTACAGAGCTTCAGAAGCATCGAACAGTCTCTCGAGAATGGAGATGTCAGAATTTTCACAAACCGTTAGTGTGCATATGAATGTGATCTAAGAGAAAACAATTTAAACAATAAAAATGAGAAAAATCTAGCATAAAACTAGCTGACATAAAAACAGTAAATTTTAGCAAAAAATACGAGAAAAAGGCCTCAAATTTACCCCCGTCTTGGAGATGGTGGAGATCGAAAGAAGAAGAAGAAGGAAAATTTTGGATCAAATCTGAAGAAGAAATCCTAGATTTTGGGTGTCTAATGGAAGTTTCTTAGAGGAGGGACATGGGAGACAAGGGGATTTTGTAGGGACAACGGATGAAAGGAGGTAATTATTTTTTTTAGCCTTTTGATAAAGGGCACTACACATATTACTTTGGGGTAGAAAATTACAAGTTTGTCACTCTTAAAGTTACTTAGGTCTAGCCCACACCAAGCTATATAAGCGGGAAAAAAATTATTTTAGGCTTTTCACCCTCACTTGAAGAAACTCTCATTCTCCAAGTCTAAACCTAAATTTGGAAATTGATAGTTGTGGTCCCAAGTGGAAGAGAATTTTGCTTTGGTGATTGTCCAACGAATATTCTTTCGGTATATCTTCGACAACATACGATGAATAAGTTTTGCGATTGTCAGAAAAAAATTTAGTTTTTTTTTTACTATTGTAGGAACAATGCATGAAAATATCTTCGATGACGAAGTCGGATCATGCAATCAGTTAAATATGCACTCCGGACGTTCCGAAGAACATGTCGGTTGTTCCGAAGTACGTACGGTACGTAAAACGATAACCCTATTTCGACAGTCATCGTGTAAGGACTGTATAAAATTCGACAGTCCTATATAAATATAGGACTGTCAATAATTCGACAGTCCTATATAAATACAGGACTGTCAGAATTTTGACAGTCCTATATAAAAGTAGGACTGTCATAATTTTGACAGTCCTATATACTAATAGGACTGTCAAAATAGTGAGTCCTGGATCTTAAAGACTAAATTATTTGAAGTGCCAATTATATGAAGTTATTAATTTTTATATTATTTTATATTGGTTATAGGACCAACCTTGTACAGATGTTGTGGTACATCCTGCGATTGGGGTTGATGTGGATGATATATTCTCAACGGATATTCAATTTGCAACCCAGGAAGAAGCATTAGATTGGTGCAGAGAAGTTGGAAGACGACATAACATAGTAATTGTCATTGCAAGATCCATCAGATCTCGGCCGAGCCGAAAATATGTAGAGCTGGGGTGCGAAAGAGGAGGTGTTTATGGAGCATCATAAAAAAATGGGTGTTGTTGAAAAAAAAATTCCTAAGAAAAATGTTGGGACGGAAAAATGTGGTTGTCCATTTAAGGTGTTGATTGTAAAAGTAGAAGATGTGAAGTAGATAATCGAAGTTAAGAATGGAAGACACAATCATCCTATTCCAAGGACACTTACGGGTCATGCCTACGTGGCACAGTTGAAGGAGGATGAGAGAAAGTTGGTTGAAGAATTGTTCCTTTCCGGAGTTGCACCGAAACAAATTTATTCTGCCGTGCGACAAAAACAAGATGGGAACAAGTCTACCATGAGGACGATCTATAATAGTTTGGCCAGAGCGAAATGTAATAGTATGAAAGGAAGAATGGCGATGCAGCAAGTATTGAAGTTGCTTGGGGAGCATCACTACGTGGAGTACCATATAAGACATCCACAAACTGATGAACTCCTTTCGTTGTTTTTGGCTCATCCTGATTGCACACACTTGGCTCGGTCCTTCGCAGACGTGTTGATCCTTGATTGTACATATAAGACCAACAAGTTCAAGATGCCTCTTTTTTACGTTGTTGGGTTTACGTCTACGGGAAAAATATTTACAGTCGCTTTTTGTTTTATGAAGAGTGAGGCAGTAGAGGATTACACATGGGCGTTGAGAAAACTACAATCCCTTTACACAGGTTACAAAGAGCCCTCTGTTTTTGTTACCGACAGAGAATATGCGCTGATAAATGCTATAGATATTGTATTTCCTCATGCGCAGACTACTATGCACTTGGCATATAAATCGAAATATCCAAGCTCAATGCAAGAAAAAATTTGAAAATGTGGACAGAAAAATTGACATGCTTCGCTTCAAAGAATTCTACAGTGATTGGAGTCTTGTATGACGAGCAAGTACTACAGACAGCTACGACACAGCATGGTACATGTTCCAACAAAAGTGGGAGACGAGTAACCCGACATGCATATCTTATATCAAAGATACTTGGCTAGAACCACATAAAGAGCAATTCGTCTTAGCATGGACGAACATGGTGAAGCATTATGGCACAATCACTACGAACCGGGTCGAAGGATCACACTCAACTTTAAAAAGATATCTACGATCATCGGTCGGTAATTTTGTCTCCGTTTGGCAATCGATTCATTTGATGATTATTTCCACGGTGAATGAGATTGTAGCATCATTTGAAATGAGCCTCAATATTGCAAAGCATGAATACAAGCATGAACACCTCTTGGATGGTTTAATCCATGTAGTATCTCACAAGGCCTTGGGCTTATTGTTTGAGGAGATTGGTAGGTCGAAGTCGGTTGGTTATGATCTCGAGGTTTGCGGTTGTTCATATCGACATTCACTTGGACTTCCTTGTGCACATGAGATTAACGAATATCGTCGTGAATCTATACCTATTCCAATAGATGTTGTTGATAAACGTTGGAGATAGCTGTCGATAATGCCGATGGTGGAAGTTCAAGATGATTTCTTTTCTTTGCCACAAGTGAAACTCCTGCACGCAAGGTGGTGTGTCGCATCGGAACCGGAGAGAAGATCCATTGAGGTTAAAATCCAAGAAATTGCAGTCCCGGCAACAACTCGATTGCAAGAGCCATCTGTTGTTCGAACTCCTATGGGAAGACCACACTCAAGAAAGAGTAGAGCAAAAAAGAAGGAGAAGGAGTCAACTAAAAGAGATCTATCCTTGTTTGAACATATTGAACGCAGTTTGGAGGCAAAGTCCATAATCGAAAGGGTGGTATTTCCGCATAAAAAGAGTAAGCTTACTATTCGAAGGGGGAAGAAACAGAAAACGAACGATGCAGTCACGGCGGATGGTTTAGATAACTTTTCTGATTCATATAGTCTATACATTAAAAAATTTCTACCTGAGATACGGGATTTCATTTGGTTTATTGTTGATGTTCCTAAGGATGGCCATTGTGGATATCATACACTAGCAAGACAACTAGGCTATTCAGTTAAAGCAGGATGAAGACAGGTTAGGGAAGAGCTGTACGAGAAGTTGGAGTCTCGACTACCCTTCTATAGGTAGATACTCGGCGAAGAAATTATTGGAGATTTGTTGGTAAGCATACCTTGTACGGAAACAGTTATCGGACCAGACCATTACATGGATGTCCCGCCTGCTGCTTACGTATTCTCTAATAGGTATAAGATACATATTGTAATTATCTCATAAGCCATTAACAATACTTTCTTTCCAATGTGTGCTCCCCCAGGGAACACAGAGTATCCAATCTATGTTCGATAGGGCTTGTCGGACAACACTTCGTCATCCCAAGGTTGATCTTTCATTCTCCTATTCCGCCACCTTCTACGCTTTGGTATAAACATGCACCAGAGGAAGCGATCGCATGGACGACACCCTACACGGATGTAATGACTGCCTATAAGAAGATGATGAAGATGGAGGATCCAAAAATTATGTCGAATGAGTACTTTGATATTCTAATCGATTGATACTATATATTGAAATATATGTTGTGCAAAGAGCCATGTATGTTTAACTGTATATTGAACTGTATGTTGTGTGTATGTTGTGCAATAAAAGAAGTTATCTAAACCCTAGAACTGTATGTTGTGCATTGATACTAATCGATTTTGACTGTATGTTGTGCATTGATACTAATCGATACTAGGACTGTCAAAATTATATGTAAAACTGTCAGGAAGCCACTGTGTCTGCACAGTTATATGTAAGTTTAGGACTGTCAAAATTTTGACAGTCCTAAAAGATAGTAGGACTGTTACATATAACTGTGCAGACACAGTGGGTAAAGTTTAGGACTGTCAAAATTTTGACAGTCCTAAACTTTACCTACTGTGTCTGCACAGTTATATGTAAGTTTAGGACTGTCAAAATTTTGACAGTCCTAGAAGATAGTAGGACTGTCAAAATTTTGACAGTCCTAAACTTTACCCACTGTGTCTGCACAGTTATATGTAAGTTTAGGACTGTCAAAATTATGACAGTCCAAATCTTTATCCACTGTCAAAATCTGCACATTTAACAACTGTATGTATGTAGCAAACTTAGAACACAAATTGTATGTATGTAGCAATTATAGCAAATTTTTAAATTGTAGCAATTGTAGCAAACTTAGAACACAAATATTCAAAGTGCGAATTGTAGCAAATTTATTCAAAGTTTTACAAGTCAAATTCAAACTTAACTTTTACATGTCTCAAAACTCAAATTCATTGAAAGTTTTACAAGTCTTCAAACGGGGCCTAAACTTTATGTCGCCTCTTTGTACGTTGCTCTCTATTTTCCAAGAAAAAAAAATCTTTAGCGTTGTCGATTTGTTGTAGTTCATCATTGATTGCCATATAATTCGAATCCTGACAACTTACGAGGCTTCTTCCCAACTTTTTCACTTTCCTAGCCTATTAATGAGAATTAAAAAAAATTGTTATGTTATAAACATTTACAAATATCAAACTGAAAGTGAAGAAGTTGGCTTACCATCTTGACCAATGCAGTATACAAGACCGATTTGGCAGGAAGATCTGAAGGTACACGCACAATATCGCCTCCGTGTTGGAACAAGGTAGGTAGTCCGACACCAGCGTAGTAGGCGAGGTAGTCGTCGCTATATTCCGTCATATTTACTGCTGCTTGCCGTTCAGTTTCTCTAATAACGTGGCGTTGCCACTCGGCAAAGAAGTCCGAGACCCAGTTGAATGTCGTAGGAATATAGTTTAGCGGTTTTGTACCTCGCGGAGCAGTTATCATTTTTAAAGTGCGCTTTGGGACAGTTTGTACGTAGCCAAACTAACGGAGCACTCTATCCAGCATATAAGCCTCCTCGATTTCATGACAACTTATAAGATCGTGATATAAAGCGACTGGTTGCAATGGACGACTAGTCTGTCGCAAATCACGATATGGATCCTAAACAATCTGTACCGCATAAAATTTAGCATAACATTATTTAGCATAATGTAGTCAATTATTACCAAACATTAAAAAATTAGGTCTCAATTCACCTCTTCTGTCGTCATATCTTCGAGTGCATTCCGTAGGACGGCCAATGTGTGTGGACGTTTGGCATCTTCCTTAATTGGCTTCCATCAGCACATTCTAGAAAGGTTCTCGTCATACCCTCGGTTCAGTTTAGTCCGCTGCAGGGTTGGAAAGTGCTCGTATATCCATGCCTTCACGTAACCTGGTTAAAAAAATATTAGTCCAAAAATTAACAACAAAATTTTGAAATTATGTATACAAGTTGACAAAGATATATCTATATATGGAGTAGAGTCTGACATCCGGATATTGTCTTCGAACCCACGCGGGATGCCACACCAAGCTCACGGTAAAGGTATGCTAGTATATCGCTTCCCCAAGATATTTCTTCCACCTTGTCAATGTTGTCCAAATTAAGAAGATATTTGGCATGTATGGACGTTCCAGACTTATCCGTAATGCCGACAGCCCCTAAGATGAACTGCATATATTCGCGGGCCACATTATCACTATTATCCATTTCAGGGTCCGGATCAGTGAATATCTCTTCCAAATATTTTAAAGGAAGTCCGTAGGACTTCTTGAATTCTCGAAGAGTGGTAAAACTAGTGGCATCAACTCCCAGACACCCTGATACATAATCCACAATATGGTCGTAAAAGTTGATGCTCGACTCATCAAAAGTTTGATTCATCATGACTCGACCATCAACCCTAAGTCCCAATATATGATGGACGTCATCAAGGGTAATCGTCAACTCCCCATTGGGTAGATAGAAAGTGTTAATTTCTGGATGCCATCGTTCTACAAATACTGATATCAGTGCATTATCTACCGTCGTATATGAGTAGCTACCCAAATATTGTAAACCGGTGGGACTAATTTTTGCCTTCACATCGTCTCTCAATAATTCAAACCTCCATGTATTGCATTTTTTCCCGTGGTTGATCACCGTCAACATACGAGAACTCTCCTAAAAAGTAAACAATTGGATAAAGTTATACCTCTATGTAAAATGTACTTATCTATAAATAATTGGATGAACTTTGAACTTACAACTATATATAAAATTATCATAACGTAATGTACTTACCGGATTGTTCCATATTTGGTATGTAATATGGTTTTCGATCAACGGTAACATAGAGCAACCGTTTGGACGAGTCTCGACTGGACTATCTGGCTGCTCAGAAGGTCATGAACCATCAGTAGCCCAGTTTTTGAGGGTTTGTGGGAGACTCTCGACATGACTATCTGCAGGCTGAGAAGGTCCTGAACCATCAGTTGGCCGATTTGGGACATTTGGCATGTCCTCATCGGAGGAGGAAGAAGAACCTGAAGAACTAGGAGGAGCACGTCTCTTCGAACGAGCGACAGTCTTCTTCGTCAATCGACGTTTCCTAACTTCAGGGCGTGCCTCGGAGTCGCGGATAGTGACACCTGGTTCAATAGTACGCGAAACATTGTGTTTCTTACGCATCGATGCAGTAGGGCGTCTTCTGATGATATCTTCATCCACAGTGCCCTTCCGAGGGTCATGACTATAAGACAAAAAATAAAATTTTATTTAACATCCTAAATTAATTTAACATTCAGGACTGTAGAAATTTCTACAGTCCTATACGTATACAGGACTGCAGAAATTTTCAGTCCTAATTTTTTAGGACTGTTAAAATTTCTACAGTCCTTTATAAATTTAGGACTGTAGAATTTTCTACAGTCCTAAATCTATATGGGACTGTAGAAATTTCTACAGTCCCGCCCGATACTGTTCGATACTTTCGACGATTGTCGACATTGTATGCCCTAAAATCGGGTACGATCATCCAAGTAAACGTCTAAACTACATCCTAAACTATATTCAGGCCTTGTATGCCCTCATTTGAAGAATAGAAAGAAAATCACTCAAAATTTTCGAAATGCAATAGGAATTTTTAAAAAATTTGGAAAATTTTGTAAATGCAATAGAACAAGGAGAAGGAAGAATTGTACCTTGATTCTTTCGAGACTTTGGGAGCCATCGACAAGGAGGAGGAGGACGAAGTGGAGAAGAACGGCTCCGGCGGGAGGGGGGAGGGCTCCGGTGGGGTTTGGAGGGTTTGGGAGGAGGGTTTCAAGTTTGGGCTAGTATGAGTAAACTAATAGGCCAGTGTGAGTAAACTTTGTTCATTAATGGGCTAGCCCCAATCCTGGGCTAGCCCTTAGTAAAGTTTGTAGTGCCCTTATCAAAAGCCTTTTTTTAGAAGAGAGGAGGGAATTTTCGGAGGACTTTTTGAATGAAATTGGCAACAACTAAAGGTTTTGGAGGGACAAAAAATTGTTAAAACCACACAACTCTTAACCTTTTAACTAACCTTTTTGAGGGTTGCCAATAGGTTTTAGATTCTTTACCATGTTTGGTATGTGTAGGATTGAAAATTAGAAAGGAATAGAGGAGCTTCGGTTGTGGAAAAGTAATTCCCAAAGTCCTCATTAGAAATATGTTTGCTTTCCTAGTAATGTTTTTTGAATATTTTGCTTAGACAATAACACCCTCACTTTACTTTCAAAATTTTAACTTATATCCCAAACATGTAAATTAGATAATAGAAGCATGAAAGAATATTTATAAAAAACTAAATAAATTAAAATTTTGTTTTCATATTCTTAACATAATATAACCAAACATGGGTTATAAATGTTGAATTCATTTTCCATAGAAAATGAATGAAAAATAAATTTCTAGGAATACAAAACATTCATCCAAACGAGTCCTAAAGAAAAGTCGATCTAGTTCGACCAAGGACAAAATAGGGTCCATGTCAAAAACCTTGACCATGTTGTAGCCAGGTCCCGATCGGTGTCAACTATGCGACTAAACACATGGTTCAATTGTTTTTTTCTTAAAATATGCGTGCCAAAGCAACACACATGAAATAGATTCATAACATACAAAGTCTCAAATTCTGATTGTGAAAGGCCTAGGAACAATCTTTCTTTTGTTAGGTAATATTATAAAAATCAATCATATTTAATATAATTTAAATTCTATATAAATTTTTAATAATATTATAGTTTTTTTATACGTGTGTTGCACGTGCATGTTACTATTATATACAACGTGGCTTGAAATGACTCAAAATTGAACCGTTTAAGCCATTTGTAAATCATTCATTAATTATTTAAAAAACTAACTAATTGTTTAACTATTTAATATGATCGAATTATAACTAAACACCTCTAACTCAAGTGGTTAAGGTGGGAGATATTCGTCTCGGTTATGTGAGTTCAATTCCATGGGACAACGATATCTATAATAAATTCATGTTTAAATTTTGTTTGATGCAATGCACATGCACATTATTAGTACTATTATAATACATAGTACTATTATAATGCGGTTTGGAAACGGCTAAGACACTTCCAAATAATGTCCAAATAGCGACAATTTTAGCGACGTCCAAATAAAATGTCGCTGAATTATAAGTATTTAGCGACGTCCATATAAAACGTCGCAATACGTCGGTGATAGCGTCCCTCGACGGTACAGAGAGACTTGGGGCATTTTTTGAGGGATAACTATGGTGGCCCTTGGATCAACTACTCAGATGCCCCCCAACGAGAGAAAGACATTCTGGTTTGCGCACTTTAAGGTAAAAGTAAATTTGGTTTTACTATCAATTATCTAATTTGATTTTTTTTATATAACTTACTACGTTACTTCTTGTAGAAAACGTATTTCTATCCGCCACACCGGGCTGAGAAGATCGAGGAACACTTTTCCTTCGTCATCGCAAAAATAATCCGTGATGTGATGCGCGACAAGAAGGATCGTGCCACTTTGGGACAACCAATCCATGGTTGGATTACGCTTGAGCAGTGGACTATGATGACGGCTATATTTAACGATCCCAGGTACAAGGAAAAGTTGGAGAAGGCGACGGCGTCCAGGAAGAAGGTGAAAAAATGGTGTGGTGGGTCGATTCCGATGACGGAATATTTCTGTCGCATGGTATATATTTCATTGTATACATAGTATTTTAATCAAAGTATGATAAAATATTTAAATTTAGTAACATACAATATATTTTTTTAGCAGGTCCAGAGGGATGAGGACTCTTAACATGGTGACAGTCTTCCTCGCCACCCATAGGAAAGGCGGACAGCTCATCGATGAGAGGGCCACGCAGAACTACGTAAGTATTTCTTTATGTTTTGTTAATTTTAATATAACTTAGAAAATATATAAATATCCATGTAGTTAGTAATAAGTACCTTAGATATATATATATTAATAGTTATGCATGACGAGTGGATAGTAAATAGTACGCTTATCGAGAGATACATATTTTTTAGAATGAGTATCTTTGGCTCCGTAAGCGGTCGACCCAGCCCACATAGGGTGTCATGACCCACACCCAGAATAAGGGCACGAATGGTGAACTACGCACAGCCTACTGTAGGATCAAAATATATAAACCCCCTCGACCAATTTAGGATTTAATTTAATTTGAATCGAGAGACTAGGATTAATTTGAATACAATTAGAATTAATGTGCAACAATTACATGTCTTAATACACCTTACCGTTGCTTCGATGTTTGGAGCGCTACATTAGTAGTTATCTTCAAACAAAGTCCATACACATCTCCTAGACATGCCAGACTACCCATCAGACCCTTGTGTAACTTTTAGATACTCAATATTGTGCATCATTTTAGCTGCGCAATATTCGTTGAAAACGTCCATGAATAATTTCAATAAATCTAATTTCTCTTAATTGTCCATTCCTACTTAAATTTGAGGCACAACCACAACCCAGTTCCCTATAACCCAAATTAGGGTATTAACCTATTCTGAGCCTGTTACGCCCATGACTCTTGTGTTTCACCCAAATTTAATCCCATGTGTTTTTAATTCATTATAGAACGTTGTGCGCATTATTTTTAATTAAATTAAATTAGAGGTAATTTCCCTAAAACAGGACCTAACCAAGCCCACGTGCACCCTTTCATGTGGACCAGCCCCCACCCCAAAGAGTCCAGACAGGCCCAAATCCTGAGATTAGCCCATAATTCTCCTTCTACATAAATACACATTTTTCCAATACATGAAACCCTAAAAATTATAATCACCACCTCAACCCTGTAGCTGAACCCTTCTTCCTCATCAAACCCGAGCACCCTCTCCTTCCCCCGACCGGCCATCCACCACCACCTCCAGCCATCACCACCTCAAGCCACCCTTGTTGTCCACGTCAGACCCCCTCTTCCGCCTACACAGCCCACATGACCGCCGCATCATCACCATGCCCATCTTCATCAAACCCGACCCCGGTCACCCCTTAGTCGACTGCCCCGAGTGCCCTCCGCCGCCTCCAGCACCACCAACCACCACTTCCAGGTCGACCCTGATCTTCCCCACGACCCTGACCACCTTCCCCCAAGCCAAGAAGCTGCTGCCGTCGCTATCAGACTGCTGCTGCACCTGCTGCAGTTACTGTCGCTGTTGGAACTACCCGCTGTCGTGGTTGCCGCCGGTCGACCGGAGCCCCGTCTCCTCACCGGAGTACGTGCAGTCGACGAGCACAGGCCCCTCTCCAGTTCAGCCACATCTAGGTAACCATTGTATTGCCCCTCTTTCCTTCTTTGTATCGTGGGGTATTAAATCGTTGTATCATCGTGTCTTTGTGCCGTTGTGTCATTTGTGTCATGTGTCATTACCTGGACACGAGAAAACAATATTTAACTCTAGATGGGTGTGTTGTATGATTTACTAGATTAATTAGTATATAATAAATAATAATTACCCTAATCGCAAGACTTGTTATTAGGGACTTGTACTTCACCTAAAAACGTAGACACAGACCTAGTACACTTAACATGGGAAATAAGGACAGATATTGTACAAGACATAATAGTTTTGTAACCCCTTAACTTTAGTAAAGTATTGTCTCGAGGCATACGGTAACCGAGGACAGAACACGTGTACACCCTAGCTACGTGCACACGCGACTCTGTAGTCGACCAACCGTGATCTTGCGACAGTACCTAAGAGCAAAATAGTGTGTATGTATTGCTTTAGTGTCTGATGCTAGATTTCTATATTATATTGTGTGTTTAGGGTCACTGGATCAGCCAGGAGAAACTGGAGGAGCAGTCTATTGGCATTCACAGCTTAAGGACCCAGGCAAGATACCTTGCCATATTTACTGTCTAATTTAAATTATACATATGTTGTATGATTCTTGTTGCTTTATTCCATATGACTGTGCGCATCCGAGATTGACTCGGGTGCAGTCGACGGATGGGTCGATGAGTAGTGTACTTGACCTAGTCATTAGCAGACTCACCACATTGGGAGGATACATTATTATCTTCCAAGACCTGACACTCTTACACGTTTTATAGTGGCAAAATGCATATTGGGATGCTGGTTCGCGTACTCGACTAGCTATCGGTACGTGTGATAAACATCACGGTTAGTGCATAATTCAGGATTTTGTAATAGTAGAGACTTGGCATAGTGATACGTGGTATGCACGTCGAGTATTCGACTTGTATATCTATATTTGGCGGGAAGGATGACTAGTGGGCATATGGGACACCCACCACCTTTATACAGATACCGCACTCGACGGAGTGATACAGACGTATATGCTTTTATAGATACCATGTTCTTTAGAGTGTTGGACGTTACTTGATGATTTTACAGATACCCCACTCTATAGAACGTTGGACGTTATTATATTACAGCGCCCGTGTTATATGGGGCATATGTGGCATATACTAGCCAGTTGTCACGATTGGTGAATTACGTCAGCATATGTCTAGCTTACACCTTCCCATATACTCAAAGTTGTCCTCACATTGCATTCACTTAGATGGTTAGCACACCCTTTATTTATTTTATTCAGTATTTATATATGGCATGCTTCTATGTGTCTTGTTACGTCCCTCTAAGGACCTGGTCCCTTTCCAGATTTGGACGAGGCATATTACCCCACAGTGTACGGGCCAGGACAGGAGACTAGGTACGCTACAACGGAGGAGCTAGAGGTACTATCGTCAGAGTTTTCGTGATCAGTTGATAGGCCTTCTGCCTAGGATTGGGAGCATCATTATCTAGTCAGCCGATGCCTTAGTGATTACTCTTTTATCTATCATTTCAGTACTTTTATTTCGTCATAGTAGTGGGTTTGTCCCCACCAGACATTCTGGCTTTGTACTATGATATTCAGGATGAGGTTTATTTCCAATATTTATTTTAGTACTTCTTGCTGTTTATATTGTGGATGAGATTAGATTCACCTGTTGTTGATTGATATTGGACTTGTTAGTTTATTTAGGACAGCGTAGCACTCTTTATTAGGATCCATTAAATTGGGATATCCTCAGAGAAGTGACAGTTGGCTATTGCCACGTGGCCTGGTTCCATATATTTTGGGACTGGGGCGTGACATGGTTTTAGTGGTGGCCCATACAAGTCGAGTCATCGCTTGTGATATGGTAACATGCCCAGCGAGCCTGCAATAGGATAGGAATTACTAGGTCTCATCCACTTTGATTACGTCTTTTGAACTTCCTTCGTATTACTTCTAAAAATCTGCATCCTGTTTGTTTGATTTCGTACCCTTTTAATGAAGTCCTCTATATTGCAGCAAGATGAACTTGGGTAGTGGACGAGGAGCACCCAGTGCCGTGGTGCCAGCCAACACCACCCAGAGAGAGAAGATACCCCAGGGACTACCTGGAGTGCAACCACCACTGCAGGCCCCGCTGATACATTGGCGCGAGACTTCTCAGGATGATCCTACCCAACAGCACGAGGGACAGACTTCCCAGACGATCCCCACACAACATTTCGAGGGCCAGACTTCAGGGGCTACACTAATGCCGTAAACCGAGAGACCGACATCTGAGGAGACACCTACCGCCTAGCCAGAGGTTCCATTACCACCACCTCTACCTTATCCACCTCAGATGCTGTAACGCCCGCAACCGCACGGTGCGTTACGCTGAGTCAGATTGAATGAAACAAATGCTGGTTATATTTGATTTGTGGGATTTTGGGAATAAGTATTGATTGAGTTATTTCATGTGCAGATGGCTAGCGGGTTCGATGGAAATCAGGTGTTCATTCAGAGCAGTACTGAGATAGCTGGATTGGAATGATAGTGCCATCTTCCTTAGTCCGATCGGTCGGATGATTTGTAGAGCACGGCCTGCTCGCACGGTCATACCAGTTGAGTAGATCGCGCTTGCATCGGACCACGGGTTCAAGGGATTGGCCGTATCGGCAGGACGGGATGCTTAACGGGATCAACATTGTGAGTGGGCTCTTTCCCTTCTCCTCTACTCCTTCATGCCTAATAATATGGAAAACACGTAATAGGCTTGAACACTTGGACTGGAACTTGGGAATCACTACACTGAGGCGTGCATAGTGTGGACGTCGTTGGCTTGGTAGGATTGTGGCTTGATTTGGTTTGCGCGTTGGATAGTTGGAGCTAGAGTTGGATATTGCATTTGAGGCAGTTGGTTGATTGATTGGGATTATGCTTGGACGGTTGGAATTATACAGTTGGAATGAGTCATTGATGCATTGGGAATATCGGGAATCTGGGCGAGCGAGCGTGCATCCGTGTACGAGTATCACTTGGTCGCTTTGTCTTGCAAAGCGAGCAGTTGTGGTTCGAAACCGAACAACTGCATCGGCAAGAGTGTTGTGCCGCTTGATGGGGCATTGTGCCACGAATGGGGCATTGTGCCACTGATACGGCATTGTGCCATGGGTTAGCTTTGAGCATGGGTGTTGCACCATTGGAAACACTGTGTTGAGAAGAGGCATTGTGCCTATGAAAATAACTTGGATTTGGTGCCTTGGGCTATATGTTGGAAGAATGGTTATGGATGTTTTGGTTGGATAATTCATGGAACGAGTCTAGGATCGCTTGGTGGGGCGAGAATGTTCGATCCTCTCGTCATACCTACTTGGTGTCTGCATGTCACGGACAACCTGTATTGCACAGGGTTTGGTCTCCTCGAACGGGAAGGCTCCGGGGCACCGGGATCGTTCGGCCATGGAGGAGACAATGGGTAACGTGCCTTGGGCACGGTGCCAGCGGTTGGAATCGATCCAGGTGGGTTAGCTACTTAGCGCTGTTTCGAGGAGAACCGCATATGATCAGTCCGATCATACGTCCTTTATGGCTTGGCCAGTGACTCCATATAGTATAGGTGATGGCTTGCTTTTCTTTTGTTGGTTTGGCTTTCGTGTAGGCGCGGCCACCTTGCCTCGGCAAGAGTGTGCACTGTGAGATTTGGATTATAAATGTTGGTTGAGGATGGATATTGAGGCTTGGCTGATGGTTCGATATGTTATCGTGCAAGCGATGGCATTGAGTAGGACGGGTTGCGTGTTAGAATCCTTCGGGTTGCTTATATATTTGCTTGTCGATTGGTTTGAGTTGAATGCTTGCATGCTTAAACTGCTTTACAGCTTTCCTTAACATGTCATCCATATGCCATGAAATGAATCTAGGATTCAAACTAGAAAGATCACCATTTAACTGTTTGCATTCACTATTTTACTTAGTGTCGGCTTAGGCGAGTGGGTTATCCCGCTCACCAGTACGGTTGTGTACTGACCCACGTTTGTGGGCATTATTTCAGGTACACAGGTGTAGTGGCGCTGCTTGGATATACGAGGCATGATGTATGAACTGTAAGTACCTTTGTGGGCTAGAGAAAAGAGCAAGAGCATGTCATCGTCTTCGTGGCATCGCCTTTGTGGCATTGCCTCGGGGCATTCTATTTGGACCCTATCGTGAGTTTCGCTGCGTATTACTCTGATTGTGTGCTTGGTACACAATACTTGACTTCCGCTGCAACTTGGTTGTTTCAATGATAACATTTGGTGTTTGACAACATCGCCTTGTACGAGCGCAACTCCAGGCTCGTACGGCATCACGTCCCGATGAGAACGATTGTCCTGCGGGAGAGCTGCAACGTGGTGATTCACGTTCAGCGGGGACTATCGAGCTTGCGGGAGATTGGGGCGTGACAGATGCCACCATTAGATGGACAACCACAGATGCTTCAGTTCTTTCAGGCTATAATGCAGGCACAATGGCATCAGACAGAGATGTTGAGACAAAATTTGATGGCAGTACTAGAGAGAACACCTGTCACAGCACCAGTACCAGCACCTCCACCAGCCCAGACAGGTGGCACTGTTAGATGGTTCCGACAGATGGGACCAGATACTTTATCAGGCAACGAGACTGTAGAACAGATCTCCGATTGGGTCGCCAACACGGAGATGCTACTAGAGGCTTCGCAACTGCACCCAGACCTTTGGATGACCGCAGTGAGGGCCCAACTAAAACGCAACGCCCATCACTGGTGGGATTCTATTGAGCGCAGTGTAGGTAAGAACTAGACTTTGGAACAGTTCTTAGAGTACTTCAACGCGAAGTATTTCCCGACCATAGTCAGAAATGCCCTGTACTCCCAGTTCCTACATCTAGAACAAGAGAATATGACTGTTGACGCATATGACGCAGAGTTTAGCAGACTTAGCAAATTTGGTGCCGTCCTGATACCTAACGACCTAGAGAAGGCCCAGAAATTTTATCACAACCTTACTTTTGAGCTGCAGAGGTATACCACCACACAGGCGAGGATTTCTTATGAGGAGGTTCTTTCAGAGGCGAGGATCCAGGAGGCCATCGGCAGGGGAGCAAGACGTTCCAGCATGACCACACCAGCCAGAGTCCAGCCCGGAGCAGGAGGACCCATCCGTCGTCCCGTAGCAC
The DNA here is from genome assembly GCA_036927795.1 of Iris macrosiphon. Classification (NCBI taxonomy): domain Eukaryota; kingdom Viridiplantae; phylum Streptophyta; class Magnoliopsida; order Asparagales; family Iridaceae; genus Iris; species Iris macrosiphon. The sequence goes on from JAYESA010000002.1 coordinate 137,153,921, forward strand.
AGACGCAACAGAGGATAACACCATACCAGCAGAAGGAGCTTCTGACTTGTCACCATTGTGGCAAGAAGGGACACGTTATTATAGATTGTCGAATAAAGCTGGGATTGTGCATGATATATGGATCGAGGCAGCACCTTGTCAGAGATTGTCCACAGCGCAGAGACGTAGCACCACAGACAGGACCGAGGCCAGCAGCACCAGTCCCGAGGATACTACCCCCGCCAGGAGGTCAACGTCTACAAGCACTCGGAGGACTTCAAAGGGGACCACCCTTGGCCCCACAGAAGGCGCAGTTTGATCGAGCCCGACAGCAGATCGGAGGGCAGAGGCATGGACAGGCCTTTGCACTAGCAGCTACTGAGGAGGAAACAGAAGGGGAAGCTATCACATGTATCATTTTAGTTGCATCATTACCTGCGACTGCATTGTTTGATTCTGGTGCTACGCTATCTTTTATATCTAGTAGATTCGTAGCAATGCATAGAGTAGCGACTTCTCCCTTACCTAAGAGTTGGAAGATTCTTACCGGAGGAGGTATCGTGCCGGTTACCAGCACTATTAGAACGTGCTCGGTAGTCGTATGTGGTAGAGAGATGAGAGCGCGATTCTTGGTATTACCCATGCCATACTTTGACGTTGTGCTAGGCATTGACTGGTTAAGCCAGTATAATGCCGTACTGGACTGCCGGAAAGGTAGCGTCACTTTTAAACCACCAGATCAACCGAAGTTCGAGTACATGCGAGGGACTGTCGAGCAAGGAGTAGGACAGACAGTGGGAACTTACATGGCTATGGAGATGGTAACCCCGCCGATAGTTGCAGAATTCGAGGATGTATTCCCAGAGGAGTTGCCAGGCTTACCGCCAGATAGAGACGTGGAGTTCACCATCGAGCTAGTACCCGAAGCAGCACCAGTATCTTCTAATGTATACCGATTGGCGAAGAAGGAATTAGATGAGCTGAAGCTACTGTTAGAGGAATTGCAGAACAAGAGATTTATCCGTCCTAGTGCATCACCCTGGGAAGCACCAGTGTTGTTTGTACCTAAGAAGGATGGAACAGTACGTATGTGCATTGATTACAAAGCCCTTAATGCTTTGACTATCAAGAACAAGTACCTCCTGCCGCGGATTGACGATTTATTCGACCAGTTGACAGGAGCAGTGGTGTTCACAAAGATCGACTTGAGATCGGGTTATCATCAAGTGAAGGTGCGAAGAGAAGACATTCAAAAGACAGCATTCAGGACTCGTTATGGTCACTACGAGTTCTTAGTGATGCCTTTTGGACCGACGAATGCACCTGCTGTATTTATGAACTTGATGAACAGATTATTCCACCAATACTTAGACCAGTTCGTGGTAGTCTTCATCGACGACATTTTGGTGTATTCGAAGAGCCACGAGGAGCACGAAGAGCAGTTGAGACTAGTGTTAGAGACGCTGAGGAGAGAGAGGCTTTATGCCAAGCTGAGCAAGTGTGAGTTCCTTCTAGATCGTCTCTTTTTTTGGACACATTATCTCAGGAGATGGTATTTCAGTAGATCCGACGAAGATTTCATCAGTAGAGACATGGCCAACCCCTACCAATGTCTCAGAGGTGAGGAGTTTCCTAGGACTTGCCGGATATTACCGGAGGTTCGTAGAGAACTTCGCGAAGATCGCAGAACCGATGACCCACTTTACCCGTAAGGAGCAGGAGTTCACTTGGACAGAGGAGTGTCAGAAGGCATTCGATGAGCCGAAGAAGCGTTTGACTACAGCACCTATCTTGACCATACTTTCTGGACCCGGAGGATTCGTGATCTATAGTGATGCATCCGGTTAATCTCTGTGCCTGCGATTTGTGTTTGGTGTTTTTGGTTTGTGCGTTTTGCTCGGTTCACTCGCAGGTACTCTCTAGTTTGGGGAACGATTTTCGCACTTTCGTTCCCAACAATTGTCTCCATCAAGTTTTATTTTGTTTAAATGATCACAATCAATCGGATTAATAATGCCCTTAATTACCAAAGAATCAATCTGCAAGGGAGCACCACCATAATAAACTAAGCATCACTGGTAGGATACGGCCGATACCAATACGGTTTCGTATTCCCAATATTGACCGGTATTTACGTTGCGATCTCCTTTCCAATCAATTCGGCTGGAAAAATTTAACCGAAAAGATAGAAAGACGAAAAATAATGATAAACGCAATAATTTATTGACAATGTTACAGTGTATCAATATAATTCTTTATTGATAAATTGTAACCATTAAAATTTATCGAAATTGTATATCTATCTATAAATTCAGAACACTCCCCTATACGAATATTATTCCATTTAAAACAAATGAGAAGCTACATATAATATATAAAATTGTCCAAATGTTAAAAAGACTTTTTATCATTTTGACTTCAATTCTAAAATGAATAATCCAATACTCCTAACTGAAAGAGTCGAAACAGTTTGATAATCACTCTCGTAAGAAGGGGCTGAAACTGGATTCTGATATTTCGAACTTTAGGTAAAACATCTATAATTACAAAGTATTCTAATACAACTTTCAGAAGAGAGTTTAAACAGCCGAAGAAAATCAATTCACATATATACCTGAAACAACAGAAGAAAAAACAATGTATATAGCAGTGACAACATATGCTGAAGGTCAAAGATTTCTAATAATGTGTACAGACGAGGTAAACCACATTGTTAGGCATAGGTAATCGTTCTTTCCCTTTATGCTAATGAACAAAGTAAATTATGCAACATATATTGTTCTTTCTTCCTCTTCATTTCAGTGCAAAAACCCACATTGACTGGTTCCATAAACCTGATGCTGGGACAGTTTACAACAATTTGGAAGACAATTTGCACTAGGCAAAACATTGAGCATTTATATCTCGTAAAACAAGACAATGATTATTATTTGCTTTTCAATTTCTCAGGATTAAATTAACGGCACAGCAACATGATTATGCTGCCACACTGTAAATTTTTGATACCAAAGCACAAAGATAAAGCAACTCTTCCTTTATTCTGTCACCTTCCTTTTCTATATATATATAGAGACAGAGGCAAAGCACATATATATTCTCATTTGTCGTTCATACATATACTACCTACCTACCTACTTCCGCTGAAGCAAGTCCTGCATCCAAGTTGGGGACTAGGTGAAGACTCTCCGTCCAAGAAGTGCACGTACAGTCGAGGTAAGATATTGTTGTGTTGTCTAAATCTGGATAAAGAACGAACTATATATGTGACTAACTGTTTAAATTAGTTAGTTAACATTAAAACATTCTTTTATATATTTGACTACAAGAAAAACAACCACAAACCTGCTGGCCCTGGAATTCAGAGAGAGGAAACCGTCTTCACTTAGAAAATTACTTTGTCTTCCAAAGTAGTAGTACGAACCTCTTCTACTGTGAACTCGTTGGCATAAGATAACCTCGGAGCAACTGATCATGATATCGGAACGTTTCGTGACCTCTTGAACCAGAGTAAGATTCAGATTAGACCGGATTTGAGCTCTTAGAATGTGGTTTTGTTAAAAACTATTGGGTCTGGTCGGGGTTGCATTAGCTTTGTCGTTCTTAGGAATCGAACTCAAACAATTAAGAAAATTATCTCACACCTTAACCACTTAAATTAGAATTGTTTAGCTGTAAATAAATAATAATAGATAGGTAAATAATTAGTTATTTAAAAAAGAGAGTTAGTGGAGTAATTACATACGGTTTAGATGGCTCAATTTTGAGCCGTTTCCGAGCCTCATTCTAAGAGTAGAGATGAAAATAGGACAAGTAAAAAATTTATTTCACTTGAATCAATAATATAAATGATTGATTTTTATATATAGATAAATTACTGACTTTATTTCATTTGAATCAATAATATAAATTATTGATTTTTGAAATGTCATTAGGGAACCAAGTAAAATTTTAAAACGTACAATGATCCCAGACGATGTACCAATCGAGTATACCCTTTCAAGCTATCGTATTAGATAAGTTTCTCCCTCTTTAGTTTCTAATCTCCTATACAAATAATTATATGGCTAAATATTCTTGTGCTTCCTTCTTTACTAGTTTATATTGCTAGAAATTAATTTATCATTTTTACACCTTTTTTTTAATCTTCATAAGAAATCATTTTTTTCCTTAATTACCTGTGGACTTCCTCATTTTGCCATCAGCTTTCTTTAAAAGTCCGATAGTTGTTTTGAAACTCCTAGTTCTCTTTTATTATTTTCCTCGTACAATTTGACATGTTACACTACTTAATATTATAATAATCTTCTATATCTCATATTCTTTCGTTTATTAGTATTTATATAATATTAAGTTTTCTTCTTTCAAATTCTACAATCTAGTTCTCAATCTTGTCTATCCTAGTCTTTCTCTCCTATTTTATAATACTAATGTCTAAGAAAATCAACATATGTTGAGTGGTTAAGCTCTATTCTGGTATAAGTTTGGATATTCACATTTACATACCAATCTAACAACCTTCATGTGGGTGTTGGGTGGGATTACCAAATATGTGAAGAACATCCCGAAGTGCGACACGTGTCATCCGTGTATCAGAGAAGCTTGAAAAGTCGAAAGTGACAAAAGTGGCTCAATTTGAGCGCAAATCAGAACTTATTAGAAAAGGTAGTATCAAAGTCAGTGATATATCGCTCGTTATCAGTGTACTGCCTGTATACCGGTCTCGTTGTCTTTTCTTCTGCAACCATTCTGACTCAAAGAGGATATTTTTTTGGTACACCGTCGGAATACCGATGTCGGGTCTGAAGGCCAAATTTGGGTATTTATTAACATCGTTGGATCGTGAACAACGGTCATAATATTTTCTGAATTAGGTGCTTTAAATAGGTTTTTTTTAACCCTAATTTACTATGACAAGATCAAAATTAGAGCTTTCTTTGCAACTTTCTAAGAGAGGAAGAGAGAGATTTGGAGTTTTGGGGGTTGTTTAAAAGAGATCGTTTTGAGAAGTTCTACAACGACTCTTTCTCGTCATCTTATCTCCGTTAATTCTTCGTTCTACTCATTGTAATCTATTTTCATTTACTGAAGTGTTACGGTGATCCGTGTAGATGGGCATTGACACGACTAGAATTAAGAAGATAGGCATGTTTATTCATTAGCATGACTATTTGGGTCACCGGGGTGAAGACTTGATGCACCGTAACCTTAAATCTACACATGAGAATCAACTTAACTGCGGTAAGAATCTCATGTATTCCAATACAATTTGCTAAGAATGTTCTTTGGAAAAAAAAAATCCAAGATCGTCCCGACAAAATACACTTTGACCATCCATCTTTTCTATAGAGGATTCAAGGGATATCTTTGGACCAATCCAACCATCATGTAGATCATTTAATATTTTATGGTGTTGCTTAATGCATCAACTTGGTTGTCACGCCCCAATCTCCCGCAAGCTCTATAGTCCCCGCTGAACGTGAATCACCACGTTTACAGCTCTCCCGCAGGACAATCGTTCTCATCGGAACGTGATGCCGTACGAGCCTGGAGTTGCGCTCGTACAAGGCGATGTTGTCAAACACCAAATGTTATCATCGAAACAACCAAGTTACAGCGAAAGTCAAGTATTGTATACCAAGCACACATCAGAGTAATACGCAGCAAAGCTCACGATAGGGTCCAAATGAAATGCCCCGACGGCGATGCCACGAAGGCGATAAAATACTCTTGCTCTTTTCTCTAGCCCACAAAGGTACTTACAGTTCATACATCATGCCTCGTATATCCAAGCAGCGCCACTACGCCTGCGTACCTGAAATAATGCCCACAAACGTTGGTCAGTACACAACCGTACTGGTGAGCGGGGTAACCCACTCGCCTAAGCCGACACTAAGTAAAATAGTGAATGCAAACAGTTATATGGTGATCTTTCTAGTTGAATCCTAGATTCGTTTCATGGCATAGGGATGACATGTTAAGGAAAGCTGTAAAGCAGTTTAAGCATGCAAGCATTCAACTCAAACCAATCGACAAGCAAATTATAACCAACTCGAGGGATTCTAGCATGCAACCCGTCCTAGTCAAGCTATCGTTTGCACGATAACATCGAACCATCAACCAAGCCTCAATATCCTTCCTCAACTAAAATTCATATTCCAATCCCAAGTGCACACTCTTGCCGAGGCAAGGTGGCCGCGCCTACACGAAAGCCAAACCAACAAAAGAAAAGCAAGCCAACACTTATACTATATGAAGTCACTAGCAAAGACATAAAGGACATTGATCGGACCAAGATCAATAGGGCAGTCCTACCCGATCCAGGGCTGGGCAGCTACTCCCTCCTGGTGGTATCGGACTACCAGCACCGTGCCCAAGACGTGATGCCCATGTCTCCTCCATGGCCGAACGGTCCCGGTGCCCCGGAGTCCATCCCGTTCAAGGAAACGAAACCCTGTGCAACACAGGTTATCCGTGACATGCAGACACCAAGTAGGTATGACGAGAGGATCGAACATTCTCGCCCCACCAAGCGATCCTAGACTCGTTCAACCGATATCCAACCAAAACATCCAACCAAAGAATCCATAACCATTCTTCCAACATATTGCCCAAGGCACCAAATCCAAGTTATTTCCATAGGCACAATGCCTCTTCTCAACACAGTGTTTCCAATGGTGCAACACCCTTCTCAAACTATCCCATGGCACAATGCCCCAAAAGTGGCACAATGCCCGCGCCGATGCAGTTGTTCGGTTTCGAACCACAACTGCTCGCTTTGCAAGACAAAGCGACCAAGTGATACTCGTGCATGAATGCACGCTCGCTCGCCCAAATTTCCGATATTCCCAATCTCTCAATGCATCATTCCAACTGTCCAAGCATAATCCTAAGTATTCAACCAACTGCCTCAAATGCAATATTCCAACTCTATCTCCAACTATCCAACGCGCAAATCAATTCAAGCCACAATCCTACCAAGCAAACGACGTACACTCTATGCATGCCTCAGTGTAGTGATTCCCAATGTTTCAGTCCGAGTGTTCAAGCCTATTACGTGTTTTCCATATTATTAGGCGTGAAGGAGTAGAGGAGAAGGGAAAAAGCCCACTCACCTATTTGATCCCGTTAGGCATCCTGTCCTGCCGATACGGCCAATCCCTTGAACCCGTGGTCCGATGCAAGCGCGATCTACTCAACTGGTATGACCGTGCGAACAGGCCGTACTACAAATCATCCGACCGATCGGACTAAGGAAGATGGCATTATCATTCCAACCCAGCTATCTCAGTACTGCTCTGAACGAACACCTGGTTTCCATCGAACCCGCTAGCCATCTGCACATGAAACAACTCAATCAATACTTCTTCCCAAAATCCAACAAATCAAATGGAACCAGCATTTGTTTCATTCATTCCGACTCAGCGTAACGCACCGTGCGGTTGTGGGACGTTACATAATATACCACTTAGAAATCAGGTTCGTCCACGAACCGTGCTGGTACTCATTCCTATCACATGCCGCTTGTCCAATTCATAACTCTGCTCTATGCAACTCTCATACTCATGATTCTGACTCAGCATCTCACTCTGCTGAACGCTCGTACAAATTTCTAAATTCCCACATCCTCCTTGCAGCTCAATACGAATTTCTCGTATCGCTTAGTTTTGGATCGTACACATATTTAAGGCGTCCCTAAAATACATGCATTTCAGCCGAGCCTTGCGATAGCAAATTTGAACAAGTTACAAGGGTATCTTTATGTTCGAGGCGTCCATTTGCTTTACTCCCAATCGAACCAATCCTGATTTCCATTCCAGCATAATCGATTGAGCACTATTCTCAAATATAATAATTTTCCACCGACTCAATCAGTTCGTGTTTCAACTTAATCCATCCAACTATTTCTGAATCCGCACTAGCAACATCTCCAAATATATCTCATGCACCAAACGATAAACACAAATGATACTACCCACGCTAGGCGACTTATCCAAATATCAAACCTTCCTTTTAGATCATCTCAGCCCAACACATATTCCTCAATCTCAATACCTCGTTGGGTGAACATCTATATTGAGGTTCGTGTGATCCACGAAGATCTCGTCGCCATGCCAAAGGGATAGTGTCGCCACGATTTCAACGTGGACACACTCGCCACAATTCCTAGGTTGCGCATGGAATAGTTCTTCGTGCTGCTTCCACTGCCTCGAAGCATAGGATATCACCTTTGCCTTCCGAACGAGCACGCTTCCCAGACTAAGTTCCGATGCATCTTGTAAATCTGAGGCAAATCTGTCCCTTCCAGTATTCGCAAGGATTTGATCTGAACGAGACGCTGCTTTAACTTCACGAGCTAGTTTCACAGTCGTCAATTCATATGAATGCTATTCCCTTCCAGGGCACGATGAGTCAGAGGCGATGCCATTGATAAAAATCTGCGACTCTGAATCTCATAAGTTGACTAGGCTACTTCCACCATCGCTCCGATCTTCCGGCTGCATCTTCAGCTGAAGGCTATCCCAAGGGTCTCTCAAATCCAACACTCAGTCAATAAGCCAAATCTCATTGCTCATATCTGCCCTCGACGCATTCCCAAATACGCCGCCTCAAGGGTCGTTCTATGGGTCTATCATATTCAATCTCTGATCTGGCGGGCAAATCGCTTAGGGTCAGCTGTCCCGAAGCTACGCTCGATAATTGTAAGTCATCACGATGGACAGTTACTATGAACCATGCTATATCTCATCTGCAAATCCGAATCAAAATCCAACCATTTCATCCGAACGAACTTCCGAATCCGAGAACTTCATGCACTACCTATGTTGATCTGTCAACTAAAGGCCGCTTAACCACTTAGAGTCTTGCTATCCATCGAAGCCACAATTTGAGAACTGCGCTCGTTGAAACCGTCTTCCATCAATCCGTCATTCTGCCCTGAATCCATCAAATTTTCTGAACTGCCATGTTCGTCTTCGCGCACTACAAATTGCAATGATTCTCAAAACCAAAGACTTGCTCCCAAATTCTTATCCGTTTGCCGCGTTCCACAATGCACGTCCAACTTGCTCAAACAGCACAGTGATTTGTTCCGACGTTGCTCCCACGTTTAGCTATCTTCAAAAGTCGGTCTGCCATAATCTTTGCCTTCTGTGCTGCCTCAATCCGTTCACGTCTTCCCTGAGAATCCGTCTACCATTGTTGCATCATTTTACCCAAAATTCTACTCTCACTAAACCTGAGTCGACTTCTCGAGCAGCAATTTCCAAAATCCTTCAAGTTTGTGTGAATCCATCGCATTGTCCCTCCAAACCAAGATCGTGTTTCATTGCTCAACCAACAGCTCAAATGTGTTGCCCAAAATCGTAGTCCGTGCTCACTATGCTCAACTCAATATTCGCTTGCTCCATTTTCATTCTTCCTAACTCAGTCCATGTGCACCAACCAACTTGAATTCCCGTTACCCGAGTCCGTTCAGGCAATTCCCATTGATGTCCAACCAAAAATATTTTCAATGCCTTGCTCAATATGTGGTATCCCATATACCACTCCGAATCAGGTCGCTACTCGCATTAGGATTCCTTGCATGGATCCAAGATCCGTTCGAACCATCCCTTATGTGTGATCCTGCCATTCTCAACTCGAGTCTGACACAAAACTCAGCCAAAAAATCAAACTTTCATCCAACACGTTCGCTACACGAGCAACTCATGCAACGATCTCTCTTCCAAGTAATCCAATCCAATACCCAACTGTTCCACACATTTGTTGTACGAGCAACTCGTGCAACACTGTCCTGATATTCCCAAGCCAAACTCAAACATGCTCAACCGATGCGCCACAGCCAAAATTCCAACTTCTATCCAACACATTCGCTACACGAGCAACTCGTGCAACGATCCATTCTCATCGAATGCTTCTACTCACAGCATGCCGTATAACCAAATCTTGTATGCCAACCAACTGATCCACTGATGCAATCAGAAACTCCCAGAATGACAAGCTAAGCCAACCCAACAAAAGCTCTCAACTTGTTGCACAAATGCAACAACGCCCAACGACTTGCTGCACGAATGCAACAACGCCTAACGAGGCTAAGCGATCTAACGAAAACCAACCAAAAGCAACGCAACCAAGAACAACATGCAGCCACAACCAATAATATATAGACTTATTGCATCAAACATCCAATACGGCACCGAGTAGAGCCAAGAGCTAGACGAAACGCGGAAGCTATTTAGAGTTTATGATAAAGCGAAGGACCAAGTCCGAAAAAATGAACCAGGCGCTCTGATACCAATTTGTCACGCCCCAATCTCCCGCAAGCTCGATAGTCCCCGCTGAACGTGAATCACCATGTTTACAGCTCTCCCGCAGGACAATCGTTCTCATCGGGACGTGATGTCGTACAAGCCTGGAGTAGCGCTCGTACAAGGCGATGTTGTCAAACACCAAATGTTATCATCGAAACAACCAAGTTACAGCGGAAGTCAAGTATTGTATACCAAGCACACATCAGAGTAATACGCAGCGAAGCTCACGATAGGGTCCAAATGAAATGCCCCGACGGCAATGCCACGAAGGCGATGCCACGAAGGCGATGAAATACTCTTGCTCTTTTCTCTAGCCCACAAAGGTACTTACAGTTCATACATCATGCCTCGTATATCCAAGCAGCGCCACTACGCCTGCGTATCTGAAATAATGCCCACAAACGTGGGTCAGTACACAACCGTACTGGTGAGCGGGGTAACCCACTCGACTAAGCCGACACTAAGTAAAATAGTGAATGCAAACAGTTATATGGTGATCTTTCTAGTTGAATCCTAGATTCGTTCCATGGCATAGGGATGACATGTTAAGGAAAGCTGTAAAGCAGTTTAAGCATACAAGCATTCAACTCAAACCAATCGACAAGCAAATTATAACCAACTCGAGGGATTCTAGCATGCAACCCGTCCTAGTCAAGCTATCGTTTGCACGATAACATCGAACCATCAACCAAGCCTCAATATCCTTCCTCAACCAAAATTCATATTCCAATCTCAAGTGCACACTCTTGCCGAGGCAAGGTAGCCGCGCCTACACGAAAGCCAAACCAACAAAAGAAAAGCAAACCAACACTTATACTATATGAAGTCACTGGCAAAGCCATAAACGACATTGATCGGACCAAGATCAATAGGGCAGTCCTACCCGATCCAGGGCTGGGCAGCTACTCCCTCCTGGTGGTATCGGAATACCAGCACCGCGCCCAAGACGTGATGCCCATGTCTCCTCCATGGCCGAACGGTCCCGGTACCCCGGAGTCCATCCCGTTCGAGGAAACGAAACCCTGTGCAACACAGGTTGTCCGTGACATGCAGACACCAAGTAGGTATGACGAGAGGATCGAACATTCTCGCCCCACCAAGCGATTCTAGACTCGTTCAACCGATATCCAACCAAAACATCCAACCAAAGAATCCATAACCATTCTTCCAACATATTGCCCAAGGCACCAAATCCAAGTTATTTCCATAGGCACAATGCCTCTTTTCAACACAGTGTTTCCAATGGTACAACACCCTTCTCAAACTATCTCATGGCACAATGCCCCAAAAGTGGCACAATGCCCGCGCCGATGCAGTTGTTCGGTTTCGAAACACAACTGCTCGCTTTGCAAGACAAAGCGACCAAGTGATACTCGTGCACGAATGCACGCTCGCTCGCCCAAATTCCCGATATTCCCAATCTCTCAATGCATCATTCCAACTGTCCAAGCATAATCCCAAGTATTCAACCAACTGCCTCAAATGCAATATTCCAACTCTAGCTCCAACTATCCAACGCGCAAATCAATTCAAGCCACAATCCTACCAAGCAAACGACGTACACTCTATGCACGCCTCAGTGTAGTGATTCCCAATGTTTCGGTCCGAGTGTTCAAGCCTATTATGTGTTTTCCATATTATTAGGCATGAAGGAGTAGAGGAGAAGGAAAAAAGCCCACTCACCTATTTGATCCCGTTAGGCATCCTGTCCTGCCGATACGGCCAATCCCTTGAACCCGTGGTCCGATGCAAGCGCGATCTACTCAACTGGTATGACCGTGCGAGCAGGTCGTGCTCTACAAATCATCCGACCGATAGGACTAAGGAAGATGGCATTATCATTCCAACCCAGCTATCTCAGTACTGCTCTAAACGAACACCTGGTTTCCATCGAACCCGCTAGCCATCTGCACATGAAACAACTCAATCAATACTTCTTCCCAAAATCCAACAAATCAAATGGAACCAGCATTTGTTTCATTCAGTCCGACTCAGCGTAACGCACCGTGCGGTTGTGGGGCGTTACATTGGTGGTTTCATGTATGCTTGTTATCGACAAAAAATGTTGCACCTAATTAAGTTGTGGGCTCACTACCCAGATTATCAGATAAAAGTCTATACGCTTGATAATGTCGTAGAATTTACATAAAAGACATTTGATTACTATTTCTTGTCCTTTTGGATTGAAGTTGAACATCCAGTTTCCTATATTCATATCCAAAATAGTCTTGTAAAGCATTTATTAAGCATATCCATTCTATCGCTAGGACTTTGGTGATGTGCACCAAATTGTCCTTTTATGCGTGGGGCTACACAATATTGCATGCATGTATGTTGGTCCGTCTGAGTCCTGATTCCACTAAACAATATTCGGCATTATAATTGGTTATTGAGTACAGACTGTTGTTTCGTATTTATGCTTTTTTGGGTGTACAACCTATGTGCCAATTATGCCACCGCAACGTACCAAAATGGGCCCTCAAAGAAAGATGCAAACCTATGTCGGTTATGTTTCACCATCGATTATTCTCTATTTAGAGCCCTGGAAAGGCAATCTCTTTAATGTAATATTTGTAAATTGTTACTTTGATGAGACAGTCTTCCTGCCGTTAGGGGGTGTCACGACCCGCTTGTGAATGATTAGGTACAAACATGTATATATGTCCAGCCTACATTGCAGCATCCATAGTCGTATATTGTCTATACCTTAATATGAATCATAATCTTCAAGTAATCCATAGAATCTAATAAATATATAATCACAAAATGTGTTAATCTAACTCATTCAACAGAAAATATTATAATAGAAAGATATGGAAAGCAAGAACAACTACCCAAGATAATTACATATAATAAGTCCTCATGAACAAACCCACTAAAATAGATACGATAACTAAAAGCTGCTAAATGATAACTGATAATAGATCTCTCTTGGAGTCTTATCGCCAGCAAAATCTGAATTAGTAGCAAAAATATATACTACGTCGTCGTAAGGACCATAGAAAGTAAGTTACGTGTCCTTCCTGCCAAACATGTTAATGTTATCCAGTCATGATTGAGAAAAGTACAATACGGCTATAAAGTTACACAATATAATATAAATCTATCATGATAATATTAAGAGAAATATAACTGTAAATAACTGCAAATAACAGGTAAATAACTACAAATAACCTGTATTTAGAATAAAACATTAAGCATGTAGACGTCTAGGGGTAAGTAAAGTATGGACTTCGATACGTGTAGTGTATGATGGCTATCATTCATAATTATACAATAGGTATAGTCTGGATTGACCACATACCTACTAAAGTATTTCTCCACCCATCTCTCTCTCTCTCTCTCTCTGGAAATGCGAGTACAATCATGAAAGAAGTAAGTGATTCTAGTCTCGAACATAGCAAGAATCTCTCATGCACCAGTTAATCGTGTCAGAATCAAGTATCAATAACTAGAACTATGAACATGTTTAATAGCATTTATAGTGTAAAATGAAAACAATAAGCTTAATATACTTATTTAGTCTGTTATTGGTGAAGAGTCAACGTGTCAAACACGAAATGACACGATACTTGAAACTCAACCTATATCCTTAAAAGAAGATCCATAATGGTATATGATAATAAGCCCCCATATAAAGTCTAGAAGTCCAGAATATGTCTGATTTTGGAAAATTACCACAGGATATGAAATGGAACAGGCACGCGGGTCCCATAGGAGGCCAAAAAAATGTCCAAGTTATAAATGACTTCAAAACATGAATGTAATCATATTGACATATCTGAAATGGAAAGATCTCTCCGAAACTTGCAAAAACAAAATTCATCTCAAAATTGTTGAAAGGGTCGATTAGTGTCCCCTACAAATAAAGTTCCGGGGAACGTCACAGAACTGAACGAAACTATCACCACGGGGACGTTATGAATCCAACACAATAAGTTTCATCGCGATCGTAAAAGTAATTATAGAAAAATACAAATACGGTAAAAAATGATGGTTACAGATGAAATTTGTCACACTCAGTAGATGAATTTGAGTTCAGTCAATTCCCAAACATCGGAAACATTGTTACGCGATGAGATCAAATGGTGCCCTTTAAGTGATTTGGTTCATGATGAGAGATCAGCTGGAACTTTGGGACGACGTCCAGTTGGAGAGTTTATAGAAACATCAATTTGTTTAACAATTTTTGGTCTCACAAACGGACAATCAAATGATGATAATAAATCACAAATGATGATGATAATAAATCACAAAAGGTTGGGGTGGATCACGGCTGCGATGGCGAAGCTCGAGGCAGCAATTTGAGTCGACAAAGGGTTGTTCTGTTTGCACTAGTGTCGAGGATAGGGGATTGGGCTCGGACATTCGACGACAACGACGACGGAGGAGATGACGGTGGGGGATGATTGGAGAAGGAGTGTTGGTGGAGGCGGTGATGAGGACGATGATGATTATGGTGAAGAGAGGATCGGGAATCAATGAGCATTGTTGCTTGAGACGCCCGCACATAAAATTTTAAATTTACAATGTACACTGTTTTTACAGAAGGAGATGACATATGAGATTATTTGAATGGGCAACTACTCTTTCTAAAGGAAGGCGGAATCTAAGGGATTACATGGAACTGCTACTGCCAGCCTTTAACTAACATAACAGTTTTTTTTTCAGATGAGAGATGAGCTCGACTGATTAGTAGTTTCTTAGTTTTCTCTAAATAAATGAAGGAATGATAAAAAATAAAATGATTATTTTGGAAAATATTAATATTAATGGATTTAATAATTATACTTAGAATTTTCTGATTAAGGGGGTTTACAGAGGGAGAGAAGAATGTCAACATTGCTGAAGACCGATGCGAATTGACGTTGTATGTGCCTACTCTATCTTATCTCGATCACCGTATCGCTCACTTTGATAAAAAGTACGGAGGATTCTAGATCTACAGATGGTAACACAAAGTATGACAGACGCGTTGTGTGATCTTGCAAAAGTGACGAGATCACAAATACCTGCTGCAAATGTTCCAGCAAGGATAGACGTCTTGTGCAAATACAAAACATTCCCTAAAAGAAATCTCCCAGAAGGATGGCGATGTACTTCCTTATGAGAAATCTTACCCTACCCAAAGTGTGACACGGTAAACTACAACTAGTTAATCATCTGTCCTCGGTCGGAAGCACGACATACCTTCGATTTAAAGGATTCCCTCTCCCGGAATAGGAGCAACTTGACACCCCCAAATTATGTCGCTATCTCAAATTGTCGAGCTTATAAGATTATTGTGAATACTAACAAGGTAGGGTACGATACAACAAATACTATGCAATACTAACAAGGTAGGGTACGATACAACAAATCCATAATACAGCTCCACCTAGATCTCCGAAACAAATTCTCGAACCAGAATCCCAAATCAAATCCCCAATTCAAATTCTTGAATCAATTCCTTAATCAATATCCCAAATCAATGTCCTCAACCAAATTTCCGAACCAATATTCCCGAATCAAGCCCCGAATCAAATACGTAAACAAATTGCGAATCAAATCCATGAGTCAAATTCTCAAATCAAATCATGAACCAAAACCCAAATCATTCTCCGAATCATGTTCCTGAATCAAATCCCCTAACCGAATTTCTCAAGCAAGTCCCCAAACTGAATTCTCGAACAATATCATGAATCAAATTCCAAAAAATCAAATACCCGAATCAAATCCTTAATCAAATCCTCGAATCGAATTCTTGACCAAAATTCTAGAAAATTTTGGCAGAACCTCCCATATATTTCTATGACCGGAACATAACCTACAAAACAATAGAAACCCACCCGATGCAACCCGCCGTAGAATCCCAAACCGAGAACTCTTAAGTCACGGCCTCCAACAGCGCTACAATACGTACTGGACACCAAGCCAACACACAACAAGAATCGCCACGCAGGACGCACTACCATATGGTTCTCTATGCTTAACCAAACCAAAATAAACAAGTCTAATAATCTAGTGCCAAGCGGTAACCCGACCGCGAGTCGGACACGGGACATATAGGGACAATGCTCATAATCAGGTCGTGCCCGTGTCCTCGGAGGCGTGGATGTCCCGTCCGAGTTGTTGGATATGGGTGTCAGTTCGATACCGAAACATTCTACATTAATAACAATAATTACCAGTTCACTAAATTTACAGTTAACAAGTACAATAATTACAATAAATTAAATACAGGACGAGAAGCGCATAGGCGCGAAACCGTCACCGAGCAAGGGGTACTTGCCTAGAGGGCTCGGCTAGATATTCAAGTATTCGGCACTCTGGATCCAAGCTCGTACATCCATCGGGGTCCTAAGAACACACCAAAAACAATCACTAGCATCAAACAAATAAAATAACAAAAATCAAAATAGATGACACGAGGCTATACCACGTGGGTCCCGCAAGCAGTGCAAGGTTCTGGCACGAAAACCGAGGCACACAAATATATTACTGGCACACAAATCGAGACGTGCGTAAAACGAGACGTACACGAGATCCGAAGTAGCACGAGTACCGAGACGGATATGAACATAATGTACACGTAAGTCGAGACGTGCACGAAGTTCCAAGGAATACGAAGTGCACAAACCAACGCGGCACTCAAATCGGTACGTGCACGCAAATCGATGCAACACGGATTACAAGAAAAGGCACAAAGGCCGTGGGGAGCGAAATTCAAGGCGTTGAGCAACCCGAGATGACACGTTGCTCAAGACAGCGCGGGGCTCGAGGCATCCCGCTGCCTGAGGCAACAAGTGTATCGAGGTGCCACAAAAAATGAGGCTGACACGTACACCAAAGGTGCACGTGTCCCTAGGGGCTCGCAACCCCGAGAAGCACGCATGCCGAGGGTACGCTGCCCGAGAACGGTACAAAGCACAAGGTCGACTCACAACTGGAGGAACGCGGCTCCGGAAAGAGGGGGATGAAGATGGCGGAGACGACGACGATGGGTGGTGGTCACGGTGGAGGTGCTAGAAGTGGTGGTGGTCGCCATGGTGGTGGTGGCCGGAAGTGGTAGTGGTGCAAGGTGGTGAAGGTGGTGGTGGTGGCGCCGGATCTGGTTCGGGGTGGGGCCGATCAGAGGGGAAGAGGGGAGAGGTGCTAGAAGTGGTGGTGTTGGCGGTGGCTGAGGGAGAGAGGAAGGGGGGTCGAGAGAGAGAGAGATAGAGTGAACAAGAGGGAGAGAGAGGTCAGGAGGAAGGGGAGAGAGAGAGGTCGTGAGAGAAGGGGGGTTGAGAGTGAGCTCGGGGGAGAGAGAGAGAGGGCACCTGAGAGAGGGGAGAGTAGGGGGAGGGTGAGTGAGGAGAAAGGAGATGAGGGAGGGAAGGAAAATGAGGGATTAAGGTTCGGGATTAGATAATAATAATAATAATAATAATAAAAATAAAAATAAAAATAAAAATAATAGCAATAGTAATGATAATAATAGGCTTTTGATAAGGGCACTGCACATTTTACTCGGGGCTAGTCCATTAGAAATTTACAAAAAATTACAAGTTTGCCATCCTAAAAGTTACTTGGGGCTAGCCCAAATTGTTATAATCGGTACTGTCAAAATTTTGACAGTCCTACAAACAATGAGGACTGTCAAAATTTTGACAGTCCTAATTTTAACCCACAGAAAATTTTATATAAAACTAGGACTGTCAGGATTTTGACAGTCCCACAAAAAATAAGGACTGTCAAAATTTTGACAGTCCTCATTTGGAGCTAGCCCAAATTGTTATAATCAGGACTGTCAAAATTTTGACAATCCTACCACTTGGAAGGACTATCAAAATTTTGACAGTTCTACAAATTGTTAGGACTGTCATAATTTTGACAGTCCCACAAGCTATGTGGACTGTCAAAATTTTGACAGTCCTAATTTTAACCCACTGAAAATTTTATATAAAACTAGGACTGTCAGGATTTTGACAGTCCCACAAACAATTAATTGTCAGGATTTTTTTTTAAGTTTATTTCTATTTAGTTAGTTTTGGATTTTGATTTTTTTTATTTAGTTTAACATCCAAAATAAAATATGTTATCATTGAACCCAAAAAAAAAAAAAATTCTACCGTACGAATATTACGTCTACCGTCGATCAGACTTCAAACGGCCATAATTATTTGTTTTCAAATCGTTTTTCGTCACACAATATGTCGATTTGTATGTTTTCGACGAGAGTAACACAATTCGTGTAGAGAGAATTTTCATCCGAAGTAAGACGTACATATTACAGGCAAAAATATAAAATATAAAACTTTAAAGTATCATAACTTTTGACTGGGAGATCGAAACAAGCTCCAGTTTGAGCCAAAATGACCGTATGGAAAAGTACTTCGGGATAAACCGTTTCACCGTTTGACGGATTTCCCAAATTTTTAGAATCGCAAAAAAACGATGTTTCGACCTCCAAATTTTACTTTTGGTAATTTTTTTTTTACAAAATATTTAATGTACCAATAATAAATTTACTATTTTAAATAACAGAATACTTTAACAAATTTTAAGGATAGAAATTTTAAGGATATTTTGAAATTGGCCCCCCCAACAATTAACAAAAATAAATTAACAGAAAAAAAAAATTTAGGACTGTCAAAATTTTGACAGTCCTACCAATTGGAAGGACTGTCAAAAGTTTGACAGTCCTAAAAATATATGTTGAATTTTTAGGACTGTCAAAATTTTGACAGTACTTCCAATTGGCAGGACTGTCAAAATTTTGACAGTCCTAAAAATTAACATATATGTCAAATTTTGACAGTTCTTTTATTTTTTCATTTTCTATTTTGGTTTCGACGGCGACGACGACGGGAGGCGCGGCGACGGGAGGGCGACGGGAGGCTGCGGTGGAGGACGGGGGAGGAGGCGGAGGAGGACGGCGGGAGGGGGGAGGGCTCCGGTGGGGTGGGGAGGGTTTGGGAGTGTTTGGGAAGAAGGGTTTCAAAGTGGGCTAGTATGAGTAAAATGTTGGGTTAGTATAAGTAAAAGTTCCTCTTTAGTGGACTAGCCCCAATCCTGGGCTAGCCCCAAGTAAATATGGTAGTGCCCTTATCAAAAGCCTAATAATAACAATGTCAATCTCAATGCCAATAGTAATAAAATAAAATAACCAACAACAGGAGCAATAAAAAACCAAACCTCGACAACTAAGATAAATCAAAATGCAGAAAATAAAAATACAATATTAAAAAATACGCAAATTCAAAATACTTGAAATACGAAATACATGCATATACATATTTAGAAAATAGGGATATCACAAAAACTTCCCAATTACTAATACTCAGAATCCTGAGATCTGAATGCATGTGCGACTTTCCAAAAAAGTCTTTCGCGGCACGAGGGGGGAGGCGAGGGTGGGGAGGAAGTAGGTGCAACTCAGCCACGAAGAGGAAGGGTGAAGGAGGGGGGGGTGGTGCAGCCGATGGAGTGGGAAAGGATTGGAGAGAGGGGGTGGCAGTAGGAGGAGGTTGTAGACCTAGAGGTGATCATCCAACGAGGGATAGTGGAACCTCCGAAAGGAGAGGGGAGAAGGTTGGTAGGTTTAGTCCACCCCATCCCCTCTAAAATTGAACATTCAAAATGTCCCCAAAAAATAATTGCAGTTTTTGGCCTTGCTACAGATTTTTCGTAACAATTTTAATAAATTTTAGATGAAAATGAGAATTATAATGATTTTTTTTAAAATTCAATTCGATTTCAATTTTAAAAATACAAAAAAAAAATATTCTATTTTGGACTTCGATTTCAATCCCAAACCGAAAATCAAATAACACTTACGTAATTAAATAAATACATGCAATCAATCATGTATAGGAGCTTCCATAGAAGCTGCACCTCAAGGGTGGATGAGATCCTCTCCCATCTCCCTCTCAAAGAAGCTGCACCTCAAGAGTCATGATGAGCCTACAAAAAATGCCCACAAAAGAAGGTCGGACCAATCCAAAGGACCGGGCCCAGCATTGATTGCATTGTTCTTGAGACTACAATATACACAAAGTAGCATTGATTGTTAGCAAAGAACATGATATTGGATTGTCTCATGAATAACCATATATAAGCGATCCTTCTCTTATCATTTGGTTCTCAGCAAGATATTTATAATAAAAATTATTTATAAATAACGTGCTAAAAATCAAATAATTAGAGACGAATCGCATAAAAATATAACTTTTTTTAATTCATAAACATCAACTGTTTACAACGACTCTTAACAACTGAAGTGTCAATTTAGCTTACAACTTTATGAAAGAAATCAGTGAGTACGTTTAATACATCATAATTTTTTTACTAAGAAATATAAAACATCTTGAAAGGAAAGCTTCAAAACTCTTGTACTGAAAAGCTTCAAGATGTCAAGAACATCAAATGAGATAAGATTCCAATGCCTCGGAAAGAACTCATAATTTCCAGCACATGTGAAGACGTAGATCGGTACATTGGAGAATACACTGCTGAGCGGTATTAATCCGACTCAACTAAAATCAACAGAGCAATCTTGTGAAACATGTAATTATTATTAGGTGATCTTTTTTCACTTGTTTTAGGATTTTTTTTTTTTTTTAACAATTCATAAGCAGACACATAAAATAGTAAAAATGCATTACTAATACTCATGGCCGACTATATATCCCTGCACAATATATATATATATATATATATATATATATATATATATATATATATATATATATAATATGACTATTTGATATTATCTTCCTTTTAGATTATGTATATTGATATTACCTTCATGTTAGATTAAAAGTTGAGAATACCCCCTGAAAGTGTTGTTAAAAATCTGAAAGTGTCGTTAATGAGTTTTGAAAGTGTCGTTAAAGAGTTTTTAACGACACTTTCAGGAGGTATTCTCAACTTTTAATCTAACAGGTAGGATAATATTAATATACCTAATCTAAGAGGGAGATAATTTCAAATATATATATATATATATATATATATATATATATATATATATATATATATATATATTCTCTGTTCACCTCTGCATAAAAGTATTAGATGTTTGACTGAGCATATTATGGATCGATGTTGTTACACATTATAGTAATGTTAATCCAACTTTTTATTTTCAAGTAACTGAAAATGCCTGGTTAGTTGCTAGTTCAATTTATGATTTTTTTAGAATTATTTTACAATGCTACATTAATTTTATCCGGAGTTTATTATTCAACTTCTTCTTTAGTTTTAACAGAATTATTAACATGTTTCATTTATTTGTAAAATATAGAAATACTCCTGGCTTTAATTATCTTGTTTATAAAATAGAAGTAAAATTTTCTCAAATATTGGCATAAAATACCTCTTTTATATTGTTTGGCTTCCGTTTTTAGCCTAAAATTAGATGATGTATTTATATTGTCAGACGATTATCATGACAATATAAATGTTGAGATAGGTAGCTTAAAAATATAAATTAAAGAAAATTTAGATATTCTAATTACTTTATTTGAAGAAAATGTTGTATCGAACTGACCAAGTACAGTCGTTCAAGGTAGTAGTAGCTCTGGTTTTATGTCTAAGTTATCTAATGCTAAAAATATACTACAAAGGAAGAAACAAAAATAATCTTTCCTACCAACTCAAGAATTGTTCTTGTATTTAAATTCTTACAATGAAGATAATGATGTTTCTGTATCGTATTTTTTAATATTAGAATGGTGAAAATGACACGAAAAAACTTATCTTTACTCTCTTCTTTAGCACATGATCTTCTAATAGTTTCGGTGTCCATAGTTGCATCGAAATCTTATTTTTAGTACATGTTCAAGAATGCTAAGCAAGAATAGCATAATGCTGTCAGATATTTTGGAAGTCTGCGTTTGCGTTCAAGGTTGGGTTCGTGCGAAAAAACGGACTCAACACTTAAGAGATGAAGGTGTCAACATTAATGAACTTGACTTTCGGTATCTTACTATAGACGAACCTAGTGGAGGAGGAGGAGGAGCTTAGCAATAAACTGGACGAAAGACTGAAGACTTGAAAATTTTCTTCCAAATTTAATGTAAATACAATATTTACTTTATTTTTTAAAATTTATAAAAAATTATATCAGATTCTTATTTTAATTGAATTAATAAATTTTATCTTAATTCTTTCCTTCAAATTTTATTTTTCTGAATTTTTTTAAACCAACACCGGCCAACTCGGGCTCGGGTCTGAACCGGCCCAGACCTAGCCCGGTCAGGCCTGACCCATCCCCTACCGAGTTCGAGTCTGGGCTGGGTTCTCCTATCTGACTTTCAGCTCTTCCCGTCTCTCCTCCGGTCTAAGCCAGACCCGAACAAACCCGGTCAACTCTGGTCCCAGACCGGCCCGACCCTATTAACACCTTGATCTTTATTGCACCACTATTTGATCCACGTCAAAAGATTTTATATGTGAAATGATAGCTATATCAACTTTATGGTCCATCAAGGGGTGATACCATGATAGAGAAGGTGAGAGCGGTTGCGTACTCTATGTTTGAAGCCTACAAAAATGATTTATGCACCTATAGTTTCTTCTTCAATACTAATTATATACTTGAATCTTCAATCGCCGAAGATCGACCAATTTTTAACTTAAACAATATAATGAAGGTTCAATATAAAGTGGTTGTGAAAGTAAGTCAGATTTTGATCGTTATCTTCTTGAGCCCACCAAAGCCGATGAGGATAAGAATCCAAATTTTGACCTCTTGACTTGGTGGGAAGATTAATTCACCTCGCTTTTTCGTTCGGTTCATGATGTATTGACTGTTCCGATATCTACAGTAGCTTCGAGGAGTACATTTAGTACCGGTGGTCATTTATGAGCTCTTTGACACCTAAGATTGTTCAAGGTCTAATTTGTTCGCAAGATTGAATTCCGGTCGGATCGCAATCGATCTATTGTTACTCGTCTTGAAAAAAAAACTTAGAATTCCTAGATCAACTTGAAAATGATATAATTTTTATTAATGAGTTGTATTTCATAACATGAAGATTAAATATATACTTGATATTTTTTTTGACGATGGTCTCAACCTCAAGCGAGGTCGCTTTAAAGACGATGTTGGACTGTAACTATTAACTGTTAAGCACTCTAATTATTTCGTTTTGTAACTATGCAATCTGCACTGTAATGCAGACTTTATTGCAATTTAGATTCTGAACTATTTAAGTTATTTTGGATTCTGCATTATGCAATATGTACTGCACTGCAGACTTTACTACAATTTGGATTCTGCACTTTTTTGGATTCTATTTGGATTCTTAACTATTCTGAATTTTTTTGAATTATGTACTAATCTGAAAATTTTTGGATTTTGGATTCTTGATTCTACACTTAGCAATATATACTGCAGTGCAGACTTTACTACAATTGGATTGCTGGATTCAGGAATTTTTGGATTATGGTAACTTTTGGGTCTTGTTGTGTTACTTTTGTCTTATTACTTATTTTATGAGAGAAATTGCTAACAAATATTAAGAGAGAACAATTATGAAATGACATTAGTGAGTAGTAGACAGATACTACACTGCATCTATTGATGCACAACTTACCAATATCAATCTTCAAAGACTTCAAACATACTTTCTCTTGCTCCATCCTGCAGCATGATTTTCATGCCAAGGAGAAGATACTATTCTTGATTAATATCTAGCAGGATTTTGGTGGTCCTTGAGTTATAACTAGTGGCAGATGAATGAGGTTTTTCCATCTTCGCAGCCTTTTAACTTTGATGTCTCTAACCAGAATTCCTCATAACAAAATATAAGGGTACATGTAGCTGCAAATATTAATTAATTCATATTTTCATTTACAGAATATAATCAACACATCATTAAAATAGTGTTCCAGAATTAAGCCCTAAGCAATAAAAGAGATCATATCCAAAACTGGATTTTCTCAAAACAAATTTACACACCATGTCACTGCACACATGTTAAATAGTAGTTTAATTATCCCCAACTTTCGACTCCTAGAAGAACTTAAAAGTTTCGCAAAAATCCATAACAAGGTAGTAAACTTATAAGTAACGAACATCTCCGGCACTCCTAAAACTTATGGACATCTTCCAAATATCATTTCGCTAACATTGTCTTCAAGTACAAAGTTAATTCCTTTATAGAACACCTAAGCTGCATTATGCCAATATCATGTGGAAAAATCTTGACTATCGATTATAGGGGGAACATGTCTACTTGGCCCAAGGAAGTCTGTAAAATGAGCTGTCAGAGGATCTAATACATTAAAGGTTCTTATCTAGTGAAATGGACTATCGGAATCTTATTAAGATTTGCATACTCAAAAGGATATATTAAAATTCCTAAAAATATGAAATAGCCAAGAAGTCAAAAACTTTGGGGGAGACAAGTAGGACAAGGATAATAGAGACCTTACCAGATAATCATAGTAACCTTGTAAATAAAAAAAGTGATAAAAGGTACAAGGAACTCCTTCCGTAAATTGTTCAATTAAAATCATCAGAGGAGTCGATATTTAAAACAAATTGATACAGTTAACAGTTAAGAACTCGTCTACTTGGAAAATAGGCTTATTGAAGTCAAGAAGTTTTAACAGAATTAGAATATGGAAATTTGTAGGATGTAATCATCATATAATGAAAGAATGTATCAAAAATGGTGAAGAAGCCCCCCTTTGCAACCTATTTGTCGGAGTAAAGGAGATGTAAAACACTATAAAAACTGAGAGAATACTAAATATATCAATCCAACTTTAAAACAATAGAACACAATAATAACAGAGACTAAGAAAATAAACAACCATTTGTGATAATCAAATTGGTTCCAGGATGAACTATCATGGATACTATATAGTATAGCCAAAAAATGATCGAGGAAAATACGCACAAGGAATCTACACAAGGCTTTCTTCATGAATTTGTTAAAGGCTTATGGAAGGGTTTCTAGTAAAGATCATTTGGTGAATTTCATAAAGAGATGTTTACTACATATATTGACGTGTTTGATAAGAACATTTATGATGAAAAATTAATAATACTATTAGAGTGAGAACTGGAGAAGATACAAAAACCAGTTCTTGCAATAAAATCTACTTGAAGGGTAAGCATTAAGAATCTACTTCTGTGTGCTTTGCTGCCCATATTATGTTAGTACCATAGTTTGTAGTATCGGCCGATACCAATACGGTCGTCCCATACTATATCATACTGATCGATATCGACGTTGGGGTCTCTTTCCAGTCAATTTGATAGAGAAAATTGAACGAAAAAGATTAAAATATGGAAAAATAGTGTCGACGCAATGATTCGCCGACAACGTTATAGTGTATTTATATGATTTCTCATTGATAAATTATAAGCATTACTATTTGTCGAAGTTGTATATCTATAAGTTCACAATATTCATCCATATTAATATTACCATTTAAAACTAACGAGAAACAACATATAATATACAAAATTGTCTAGATGCATCAAATATATCACAGGTAATCCAATCAACAAGGGTGACTATTATATAATTCAATTTCAAAACTACTAAGAAACAAAAAAAATACTTAAAATTATGCCAAAATGAGTAAAATATTTTTTAATTTTTTAATAATTATTAGGTTTTTGTTACCAAAAAATCCGAACATCCGAAATAGCCGATATGATATTGTCGATCCTGATACTCAAACGAAGGTCCGATACCGATTCCGAACCTTGGTTAGTACACAAACTTGAGAAGGATCTTTTTAGGCTAAGGGTTTTAGAGTTAGTAGGACAAAGAGAACATTCAAACCATAACCTTATCACAAGAAAAATAGATAGTATCATAGTAATTGATGCCCAAGTGTTTCTAAGGAATGATATTAGTCATGATCAGTCATCCATCATGACAACGACATTAAGGACAAGGCAGAGAGAAAATGGAATGGCAGCAGCAGAGCTTCTCGAACACCACAAACGATACTCCAAGATCAGAAATGTTGGCAGTAAAGAAACATGTTCAAAAATGTGTAACAGAAATGAAAAATTGAGATGGATGAGCAATAATGCAAGACAGACAGGCTTTAAGATGCTTCAACCATGGAGAAGCTGAGAGAAATAGTATTGTATGAGATATGTGGACATCTGGTACGGAGATCGTTGGATGTCCCTAATAAGAGTGATATAACCTTAGTTTAGGGACGGTTAGGACTAAGGGTGGACAAAAAGAACTTGGATTGAGGAAGTAAAAAGAGGATATTAAGTTGCTAATGTAAATGAGGAGATGCCCAAAAATGGAGTTGAACTGAGAAATAGGTTAGTTATTATCTAAGGTTCTAAATATTGTAAATTGGTTCATACAAAATTGAGGTTCGACATCATCTGTCACTCCACCATAGATCCAAATATTTCTTTGAATAGTCCATCCTGACTTAGAAGCTATTCTACCCAAATATCCTCCTGGTATTTTTTGTACCTATACCAATATGTACAACTTCTTATCGTAAATTATTCAATTATTTTTCTTCATTTGAATAGAGATCATATCAAATAAAATCATATGATCTAGTAGGTAAAAAATAAATCTTCTTCCGAAAAATGAAAAAATTTAACTAGTAAATTTATTTTGATCACAGAAGGGTATTGTTATTAATCATTTTGAACTGGTAAGGATTATATGGTTAAACCTCTATCTTATAGGAAGATATTTTTGTATAATATCTCAAAATATAATCCTTTTGGAGGAGAGGATATTCATCATGAATCCATAATTGAGGTTGTTCAACTCTAAATTTCTAGTTTGAGTGAATAAATAAAGTTGGACTCCTATAGCTAATAATATTGTTAGATAAGAAAAGCCAGAGAAATTATTGACTTTGAATTTATTGTCAAAATAAATCTTTTGAAACATATATATATATATATATATATATATATATATATATATATATATCAGACATACAAAAAATATGACCCTATGGAGATATAGGATAATAAAACATACTACAAGAATCAGAGTGCGCGCACACACACGTCTCTCTCTCTCTCTCTAACTTAAAAGTCCTAAGTCAATTGTTCTTACAAAGGACAAAAGAAGAGAGAAGGTAAGAGATGGTTGCCACTAGCAAGAGATTACTTCTCTTGTGAAAGAGAAACACTTTTGCATTTTGCAATTAGATTATCTTTGCAGGGGTTTAATGGAATGTTAGCCGATATATGGATCAATATAAGTGTTAAGATATATGGACGATTAATAGGCAGAGTAATATATAACTTAATTTGATCGATGGGTAGTTGATTAATAAAAGAATATTCAAGTGATCGTGTAATTGCGAATAATAGGCCAAGTAACCGCTATTAATATGTAATCATCCATGGATCATGTGCATAAAAATTGCTTATTATAACATTGTTTGATATGCCCGACATACCACATATATCGGATGGTATACGCCTACGGGCCTTTATGGTTCAGTTACTGGTTAGACACACCAGTTTATCCTCGAAACCTTTATACCGGCCAATCTTATATATATATATATATATATATATATATATATATATATTATTGGCTGGTGTAAAGGTTTCAAAAATAAACCGATGTGTCTAACCGTATAGTATAACATCCGATATATATATATATATAAAACCAAGGTTACAGAATATGTCATATATTTGGTCTAGCCTCTATGTGATACAGGTATACGAAACCTGAGTATAAGTGGTACACGTGTGTGTGTGTGTGTGTGTATATATATATATATATATATATATATATATATATATATATATATATAGGGTAAACGAGATATGAGCCATAGTGCTCATTTTCCTACACGTGCCATGCACATGTGGACCAATAGGAATAGACTTCCACATCTCATGTGCACTAGTACACTCTATTCCTATTGGTCTACATGTGCATGGCTCATGTAGAAAAATGAGCACTACGGCTCATATCCCGTTTATATATATATATATATATATATATATATATATATATATATATGAGAACGGATCTAGAGCCCCGCGGGAGCCCCCCAAACCCTACCCCCCGCCCCCCCCCGCGTCGGATCGGGGGGGCCGCGATCCCGCCCGCTCGATCCAACGGACAAGGGGCTCCCCGATCCAACGGTACACAAGGGATAGCCTTAGTAGGTTATGGGATGTGTTAGTCGACTCCCTCCTTTCATTCAAGAACTTGGAACATATAGGTTTGAAAATTTCGTAACAGATCTGTTAGTACTTAATGAAATATGAATAGTCTAACTAGAAATTGGGTCAGCTGACTAACTAGACGAGACAAAACAAAACAACGGCTGTGTAATTTATTGTGAACTGCCCATTGAATGATAATCTATGTTGTACCGATACAGGAAAATGGTGTCTATTGTGTTCATACCCGTATCTGGTGTCTGTATCGTGCAACATAATTGACAAACATGTACATATTTGAAAATTCCCATACCCTGTATCCATATCGTGTCGTATCCGTATTTGTGTAATATAGATGATAATTGAACCTGCTTAACTGCCCAAGATGACAGAAGTCCAGCATATAAATCTGTCTGGTCACTTGTGAAGCTAAGGAATCAGAAAATACCGTAAGCGCATCTGTGCAAGTCTCTTCTGTTCATGTTTAGTAAGTGAAGACAACTTCCAGTCTAGTAAGTTCTTTTAGATTCATTCATTTTTTCGTGCCATCTATCAAAACCAAATAAATTGTTGCATCTTCATCTCTTCTGGTAGAACTAGAAACAACTTCCTATATGTCATGAAAATCATCCTTGACAAGGTTGACTGAACTTGAAAGCGTCCACTCCAACTAATATCAATATAGCATAACAGAATTCAAGAGTGGCATATAAAAGAAGAATGAAATATGCAATCATTAACTACCACTTGACCAAAAGATGAATTAAGGTCCAAGACACCGAAGAAATCTAGAATTGAACTGTGAACTGCTAAACTTAGTATATTAGATTTGCTACCAAAGGCAAAAGTTTATAATGGGCTGGTGATGACATATGTCATAAAAGAGGCTAGATAGAAGATGAAGTAAAAGAGAAGGGGAAAGTGGCAAGTTATTCAGAACTGAGCACAAATCATTCACAAGCACCCAGCTCAAATCTGTTGGAGGAGCTGCATAATAGATTCGTAACCTTTCCTGAATCTGAAAGAGAACCTAGTAACATGAATATCAAAAACCTCTTCTAGACATCTTCATTATTTACTTGTATGATCCAGGATAGTAAAATTCATATAGAAGAGAGAAGTTACTTGATTCCCACACTAATTTCTGAAGTCCTATAAGGCTAGAAGGTCCTTGCTTATTAATAAAAGGTGGGAACACTTGGCATCTCTTTTGGCCACCAGAAACATATCATCCATATCTGCATTGTTGTATTAGGAATCATCTCCTATTACTTTGAGTTACAAATGATTTAAGATTGTAGACTGTCTACAGGAAATAGAGGTTACATGATTAGAGATACTTAAAACCAAGTAGATGACGGTAACAGTACACTAAATGAGTATCGGCACATCATTTGACTTCCACATAACTCCATGACAACAAGGGGATCGAACTGCAGAATGGAAACCCTTACTCATCTTCACATTTTACATTTCAACGTACCTGTGTGGTTGTGTGTGTGAGTGAGTGAGTGAGTGAGTGACCAAGTCGTAGGAATGCTTACAACAATCTACTACATTATGAAGCAGTAAAACATCAGAACGAATCAACCAGTTGTGCAAATATGGGATAAACACTACATTAAGAATAAGGAATATTAACATGGCATAAGCAAAGCACATGAAGATTGCTTAAAAAGGCTCCATGAAGTGAAGCTACTTGACAGGTAACAAAACAATTATGCCTAATTATGGAGATACCCAAGTGCTACCAAAAGGCTCAACAACAATGTCCAAAGTTCATTAATTCAATGAAGCATGAACATGACGCATCTGTTAGGGTAATGCAAGTGGAGCAAGATCAGGATGCTCGATGTCTAGAGTCACCAAGTGGTGTGCATGTCCTCCTTGCGCAGGGGCCATGCAGAGGATGTCAAGTGCATGAGAAACTCTCTCGCCCATTTTACAAGGGGGAAATAGTCATCAAAGTGAATTGGGAAAGATGTGTGTATTCCATAAGAACCCCCATCATACCATCCTATCCAAAAACAAGTTAACGTCTTAATTTTAAGTTTGTGACAGGTGAATTTGTGTCATTGGTAAAAAGAGAAGTGACAATCATGTAGCCTAATATGGAACTGGTTTGCTGCCCACTTCAGAATATTTTCCTATTCTACATGCACTCTACCAACTCTTAAAATCCTCTATAAAGCATACAAGATGCTACTGCTATGTATGAATATCATAAGGCGTAACCTAAGTTCACAAAAATTACCCCAACTAATAAACAGTCACCACTAGTTTTCATGCATAGACAACCACTAAATCGCAGTATCTTTGTTATATGAAATAGGCAATGGTACATGCAAGTTCCCCATGTGTCTACAACCCAACACTTTCTAGGAGTGATTCTTTAATTTTTGTAACTCATGATTAAAACTACCTGGTGTTTTTCACTTTTTATAATATATTTTAAACAGCCTTTACAACTATTTCCTACAGTTATACATGTATCTACACATAATATCATCTCAAATTAGCATAGCTAGCCTTCCTCTAAGAAAACAATAAACAATATCAGCGGCAGAGCAACAAAATGCTAATGCATATATTAAAATAATATGAGGCAGCTCAAAACAAAACACTGATACCCACTTTGATTTTCCAAGCAGCATGCAAGAACATAAATTACGAGCTGAATGTAAAACAAGTTGATGGGATATAAATTAAAATATAACCATTAAACGTCAAATTAACAAAGTAACAAGCATGATGGTAAGTCTTTCTAATATAGCATCCATGAATTAGCAAAATCTGGAAAGATCCAAACCGAGATATTATATACATATACATTTTTATTACAATACATACATAAGTGAAGGTGATAAGCATCAAGTAATCATGTGGTTATATCATAATCCACAACAAGATTAACAACAGAATTAGCAGAAAATAAACTAAAGTGTATCAAGCTACATTCTTACAGATATCTGGGTCATGGATATAAAAGTCTAAAATGAAAGGTAAGGCTTACCAATGACCGCAACCCATTAACTAGGAACTAAGTTTTCTCCGAGGATGGTTCGACAATGCAGCTGTCCCTTCGAACAGCTCCAACAAATGGCTTTCCAAATCCTCCGGCGAGTACTTGATGTACTTGCCTGCATGCCTTGCAGTCTCCAACTGACCACCCAACCTTCCCATAAAGGAACGATAAGCTGGAATGATCGTCTCTGATGTTGATAACCTCAGCTCCTCCCGAAGCTGAGGATCCGGAACTTTCCAAGTCGTTTGGGTCTTATATATCTCCTCAAATGCCAAATTAAAGTTCTTGAAGCGATCTTTAACGGTCACCCTGGACGCGCCACCAATGCTTACACTCCCGGCCCCGCTCATTCCGTCATCCTTCAAAAAAGACAATGCCCGAGTCCAGGAAGCCCTGAGGTAGCTATTATGATATTGCCTAATCTGCCCACGGTGCTTCCGAACCCAATTCTCCCCCAAAAACTTGCCAAGATCAGAACCTTTAACTTTTTGTATAATATAAAGCCTATTGTTCATCAAAAATATATATTGTAGTGCAGCATCCTCATAAAGTTTTGCTTTTTCCTCGAGATTCGACTCCAAATACGAGATCAGTAGGCGCAACCTACATCCCAAGGGCGACCTACTCTCGTCACTATTGGCATCATCATCCCCATCGAAATCTCCATCATCAAGAAGAGAATTCAGTGAACCACTATACTCAACCAACAACTTGACATAATTCATGACATACCGAGTCAAGGGATGGATATCGCCGCTCGGCAACGCCTTCCTAGAGGTCTCCTTTTGTACTGCGTTTGCAAACTCATTGATCGTTCCCTTCACAGCTTCCCCCAACCTGACAAGTATATCCTCAACCTCGACGACAATGAAATCGCTTCCGAAAAGTTCTTTCAGCTCGGGCATAACCTCTAATAGGGCGTCATACATGTCAAGAATCCGAAAAAGCTTCTCAGACGACCGGCGACCTATTGCGATCGCATCTCCAAAACTGAGCAGCTGCACGACGCAACCCTTGCTGCTCTGGGCGAAGCACTCATCGGCGAGCTCGTCCGAGAGGGCAAAGATCGTCTCGCAGAGGCGGCGCTCCCCAGAGAGCAAGACCTTAACGACTACCCTCAGCGCCTGGATCCACTTCCTCATTTTATCGTCAAGAATCTTCCACTCGATCTTCTGGACCTCCTCTATACTCATCCGGTCGACTCCTAGCACCGACAAGCACTCGTCCAGCGTGTCCCTACGGACGGAGCTATAGACCTGGCAGAGCTCCTTGTGGTACTCAGCCGAGATCATCCGCTCCGCAATCTCCCTCAGGTCAGCGACCGCCTCCGGGTGGATGAGGTCGATCTCCCGCTGCTCCTCGGAGATCGAGAGCCGGTGCGTCTTCTCGTCGATGCTCGTGCTCTCCTGCCGCTGGTGATGGGAGGATGACGAGGATTCGTCGTTATCGGCAGAATTTTCGTCGAGATCATCGTCGACCTGATCGTTCGCGCAGGAGTCGGTCCGGCGCATGGAGCCGTGGAGGCCAGCGGCGTCGAGGGGGCTGGTGTTGCGGATCATGAGGTGGCGGAACTCGTCTTCGAGGCGCGCCATGGTGATCTGGATCAAGAGCTCGGCCTTGGATCGGACGGTGGCGGAGGCGGACTCGTCGGCGGCGACGACGATCGCGTCGTCGGCTGCGGAGAGGTAGTCGAAGCGGTCCTCGGCGGAGGACTCAAAGAGAAGGGAGTCGGAGTCCCAGCGGGAGATCAGCCGCTCCGCTTCCTCGAGCCGGATCTCGATCTCGGAAAGCTCGTCGTTATCATCATCTTCTTCTTCTCCTCCTTCATCGATGACATGTTGTTCGCGACGATAGGGTTCTTCTTCTCCTACTTCTTCGATGAGGAGGTTGTTGTTGTCGGAAGTGGAGGAGGAGGGGAAGAGGTGGTTGATGGAGGAGAAGCGGTTGTCGAAGCCGGAGAGGATGCGGAGCATATCGTCGGCGGCGGACTTGTCGGTGGCGAGGCTCTTGATGATCTGCTGGGCGGTGGCGATGACCTTGTCCTGGCCGTCGATGGAGGAGTAGACGGAGTTCTCCTGGCCGTCGATCTTCGCCGCCGCCGCCATGGCTACTGACTAGGGTTTGTTTGTTGGAATTTAGGTTAGGGTTAGGGTTAGGGTTTTGGGGAGGAAGTAGGGGGTGAGGTTGAGGAGCATGATGATGGACAGTGTTGTTCTTTTCTTCCGCCGGCTTCAATTCTCTCCACTGTTACTCCTCTCCTCCAATATTTTATTTATTTATTTATTCCTCGTCGACTTCTGATAATTTACCGGATTTTTTTAGGCAATTTATAAGGGCACTACACAATTTACTCGGGGCTAGCCCATTGAAAAATTAGAAAAAATTACAAGTTTGCCATCATGAAAGTTACTCGGGGCTAGCCCACTGTTATAATCAGGACTGTCGAAATTTTGACAGTCCTACCACATGGAAGGACTGTCAAAATATCGACAGTCCTAAAAGTAGGAAGGACTGTCACAATTTTGACAGTCCTAACCCAGTTAGGACTGTCAAAAATATGACAGTCCTAAAAATTGTTAGGACTGTCAAAATTTTGACAGTCCATTTCCCAAAATTACAAGTTTGCCACACTTGGGGCTGCCCCACACCAAAGTATAAAAGTGGAATGGGTTTCTATTTTTGGCATTCCACCTAGACTTAAGAAACCCTCATTCCACCAAGGCCAAACCTAAATTTGGAAATAGGTAGTTGTGGTTGGAGGAGTATTTAACTTTGGTGATACTCCAAGGAAAATACTTATAACGGTATGTCTTCGACAAGCTACGTTGAATAAGATTTGCAATTGTGCGAAAAAGATTTAGTTTCTTTTGATTAATGTAGGAACAATGCATGAAAAAATGTTCGATGACGAAGTCGGATCGTCCAATTCATTAATTATGCACTCCGGACGTTCCGAAGAACAAGTTGGTTGTTCCGAAGCACGTTCGGTACGTAAAACGACAACCCTAATTTGACAGTCACGAGTTAGGACTGTAAACATTAGACAGTCCTATATAAATATAGGACTGTCAAATATTACACAGTCCTATATAAATATAGGACTGTCATAAATTCGACAGTCCTAATTAAAAGTAGGACTGTCATAATTATGACAGTCCTATATAAAAATTGGACTGTCAAAATAGTGACAGTCCTTGATATTTAGATGAAGTTATTAATTTATATATTTTTTTATATTGGTTATAGGAACCTTGTTCAGAGATTGTGGTACATCCTGGCGTTGGTGTTGATGTGGATGATATTTTCACAACGGATATTGAATTTGCAAGCCATGAAGAAGCAATAGAGTGGTGCAGAGAAGTTGGGAGACGACATAACGTAGTTATTGTCATTGCAAGATCCATCCGATCTCGGCCGGGCCGAAAATATCTTGAGCTTGGATGCGAAAGAGGAGGTGTGTTTAGGGATCATAAAAAAAAGGGTGTTGTTGAAAAAGAAATCCCTAAGAAAAATGTTGGGACGAGAAAATGTGGTTGTCCATTGAAGGTGTTGATTGTAAAAGTTGAA
The DNA here is from genome assembly GCA_036927795.1 of Iris macrosiphon. Lineage (NCBI taxonomy): Eukaryota > Viridiplantae > Streptophyta > Magnoliopsida > Asparagales > Iridaceae > Iris > Iris macrosiphon. The sequence goes on from JAYESA010000002.1 coordinate 137,188,917, forward strand.
GATGTGAAGTGGATAATCGAAGTTAAGAATGGAAGACACAATCATCCTATTCCAGGGACGGTTACGGGTCATGCCTACGTGGCACGTCTGAAGGAGGATAAAAAAAAGTTGGTTGAAGACTTGTTCCTTTCAGGAGTTGCACCGAAACAAATTTTTTCTGCTGTGCGACAAAAACAAGATGGGAACAAGTCTACCATGAGGACGATCTATAATAGTTTGGCCAGAGCGAAATGCAATAGTATGAAAGGAAGAATGGCGATGCAGCAAGTATTGAAGTTGCTTGGGGAGCATCACTACGTGGAGTACCATAGAAGACATCCACAAACTGATGAACTCCTTTCATTGTTTTGGGCTCATCCTGATTGCACACATATGGCTCGGTCCTTCGCAGACGTGTTGGTCCTTGATTGTACATATAAGACCAACAAGTTCAAGATGCCTCTTTTGCATGTTGTCGGGTTTACGTGTACGGGAAAAACATTTGCAGTCGCTTTTTGTTTTATGAAGAGTGAGACAGTAGAGGATTACACATGGGCGTTGAGGAAACTACAATCCCTTTACACAGGTTACAAAGAGCCGTCTGTTTTTGTTACTGACAGAGAATATGCGTTGATAAATGCTATAGATATTGTATTTCCTCATGCGCATAGACTACTATGCACTTGGCATATAAATAGAAATATCCATGCTCAATGCAAGAAAAAATTTGAAATTGTGGACGGTAAAATAGACATGCTTTGCTTCGAAGAATTCTACAGTGATTGGAGTCTTGTATGGCGAGCAAGTACTACAGACAGTTACGAGGCAGCATGGTACATGTTCCAACAAAAGTGGGAGCCAAGCAACCCGACATGCATATCTTATATCAAAGATACTTGGCTAGGACCACATAAAGAGCAATTCGTGTTAGCATGGACCAACATGGTGAAGCATTATGGCACGATCACTACGAACCGGGTCGAAGGGGCACACTCATGTTTAAAAAGATATCTACGCTCATCGGTCGGTAATTTTGTCTCTGTTTGGCAATCGATTCATTTGATGACTATTGCCACGGTGAACGATATTGTAGCATCATTTGAGATGAGCCTCAATATTGCAAAGCATGAATACAAGCAAAAAAATCTCTTGGATGGTTTAACCCATGTGGTATCTCACAAGGCCTTGGGGTTATTGTTTGAGGAGATTCGTAGGTCGAAGTCGGTGGGTTATGATCCCGAGGTTTGCGGTTGTTCATATCGACATTCACTGGGACTTCCGTGTGCACATGAAATCAACGAATACCGTCGTGAATCTATACCTATTCCAATAGACGGTGTTGATCAACGTTGGCGACAGCTGTCGATAATGCCGACGGTGGAAGTGCAAGATGATTTCTTTGCGTTGCCCCAAGTTAAACTACTTCACGCAAGGTGGTGTGGCGCAACGGAACCGGAGAGAAGATCCATTGAGTTTAAAATCCAAGAGATTGCAGTCCCGGCAACTACTCGATTGCAAGAGCCATCCGTTGTTCGAACTCCTAAGGGAAGACCACACTCAAGAAAGAGTAGAGCCAAAAAGAAGGAGGAGGAGTCAACTAAAAGAGATCCATCCTTATTTGAACTTGTCGAACGCAGTTTGGAGGCGAAGTCCCTTGTTCGAACTCCTAAGCTAACTATTCGAAGGGGGAAGAAACAGAAAACGATAGATGCAGTCACGGCGGAGGGTGTTCAAAACTTTTATGTTTCTTATAGTCTATACATTGAAAAATTCCTACCTGAGATACAGAACTTCATTTGGACTATTGATGATGTTCCTGCGGATGGCCACTGTGGATACCATGCACTAGCAAGACAACTAGGCTATTCAGTGGAAGCAGGATGGCGACAGGTTAGGGCAGAGCTGTACGAGGAGTTGGAGTCGCGACTAGCCTTCTATAGCCAGATACTTGGCGAAGAAATTGTTGGAGATTTGTTGGCAGGCATACCTTGTACGGAAACAGTTACCGGACCAGAGCATTACATGGATGTCCCGCCTGCTGCTTACGTCTTCTCTAATAGGTATAAGTTACCTATTGTAATTATCTCACAGGGTATTAACAATACTTTCTTTCCAATGTGTGCCCCCCCGGCCGAACATCGAGTATCCACTCTATGTTGCATTGGGCTTGTCGGACAACACTTCGTCATCCCAAGGTTGATCGCTCATTCTCCTATTCCGCCACCTTCTACGCTTTGGTATAAACACGCACCTGAGGAAGCGATCGCATGGACGACACCCTACATGGATGCAATGGCGGCCTATAAGAAGATGATGAAGATGGAGGATCCAAAAATTATGTCGGACGACTACTTTGATATTTTAATCGATTGATACTGCCCCATGTGAAGATGTATATTGTGTTGATCCATGTATGTTTAAGTGTATATTGAACTATATGTTGTACCTATTGTAATGAAAAGAGTTATGAAGATTTTGATTGTATAATGCGCATTGCTACCAATAACTTAGGACTGTCATTATGGAAAACTGCCAGGACTTTAGGACTGTCACATTTTTTACAGTCTGGTGTAAACTAGGACTGTCAAAATTGTGACAGTCCTAAAGTTTTCTCACTGTCAATTTTGAGGAAATATATAACTTTAGGACTGTCACTATTTTGACAGTCCTAGTGTAAACTAGGACTGTCAAAATTGTGACAGTCCTAAAGTTTTCTCACTGTCAATTTTGAGGAAATATATAACTTTAGGACTGTCACAATTTTGACAGTCCTAGTGTAAACTAGGACTGTCAAAATTGTGACAGTCCTAAAGTTTTCTCACTGTCAATTTTGAGGAAATATATAACTTTAGGACTGTCACTATTTTGACAGTCCTAGTGTAAACTAGGACTGTCAAAATTGTGACAGTCCTAAAGTTTTCTCACTGTCAATTTTTGAGGAAATATATAACTGTCAAAATTGTCACAGTCCACTGTCAAATTTGGACAGTATACAGATCAAAATAAACAATTAACCCACTGACCAATATGCACAGTATACAGATCAAAATAGTTATAACAAGGCAAAATAAACTCATAGTGTCACAACATAGCAAAATTAACTCAAATTGTCACAAGTCATATTCAATCAAACTTTTACAACGTTTACAACTCAAATTATAGTTTAAAGTTTTACAACGTTCACAATTATACAAATCAAAATGATTGTTCAAACATCATGGCGCCTCTTCGTGCGTTGCTCTCTAGTATCCAAGAAAGGATATTCTTCAGCGTTGTCGATATTTTGGAGTTCGTCATTGATTGTCATATAATTGGAACCCTGGCAACTGACGAGGCTTCTTCCCAACTTCTTAACTTTCCTTGCCTATTCATGAAAAATGAAAATAATTGTTAGCCACAGTGACAAATATCAAACTTAAACTCTACAAGTAGGCTCACCATCTTGACCAGTGCAGTATATAAGACCGATTTGGGAGGAAGATCTGACGGTACACGCACAATATCCCCTCCGCGTTGGAACAAGGTCGGTAGTCCGACACCGGCGTAGTAGGCGAGGTAGTCGTCGCTGCACTCCGCCATATTGACTGCTGCTAGCCGGCCGGTATCTCTAATGACGTGGCGTTGCCACTCGGTGAAGAAGTGCGATACCCAGTTGAATTGTGCAGGTATATAGTTTAGCGGTTTTGTACCGCGCGGAGGAGTTATCATTTGCAAAGTTCGCCTTGGGACAGTTTGTACGTAGCCAAACTGACGTAGCACTCTATCCGGCATATAAGCCTCCTCGATCTCATGACAAGTGATAACACCGTGATATAAGGCGACTGGTTGCAACGGACGGGTAGTCTGTCGCAAATCACGGTATGGATCCCATACAATCTGTACCGCATAAAATGTAGCATAACGTCATTTAGCATAACGTAGTAAATTCATACCAATTAAGTACAATATTAGGTCTAAATTTACCTCTTCTGTCGTCATTTCTTCGAGTGCATGCCGTAGAGCGGCCAATGTGTGAGAACGTTTGGCATCTACCTTACTTGGCTTCCATCGGCACATTCTTGGCATGTTCTCGTCATACCCTCGGTTCAGGCTCGCCCGCTGCAGGGTTGGAAAGTGCTCGTATATCCATGCCTACACGTTACCGGAAATATATTAGTCCAAAAATAAACAACACAATTTTAATTTATGTAAACAAGTTGACAAAGATATATCTATACATGGAGTAGAGTCTGGCATCCGGAAATAGTCTTCGAACCCACACGGGATGCCGTACCAAGCTCGCGGTAAAGGTATGCCAGTATACCGCTTCCCCAAGAAATTTGCTCCACCGTATCAATGTTGTCCAAATTGATGAGATATTTCGCATTTATGGACGTTCCAGACTTATCGGTAATGCCGACAGCCCCTAAGATGAACTGAATATATCCGCGGGCCACATTTTCGCTATTATCAATTTCAGGGGCCGTCTCAGCGAATATCTCCTCCAAATATTTTAGAGGAAGTCCGTAGGACTTCTTGAATTCTCGAATACTAGTAAAACTAGTGGCATCAACTCCCAGACACCCTGATACATAATCCACCATATAGTCGTAATAGTTGATGCTCGAATCATCAAAAGTATGATTCTGCATGGGACGACCATCAACCCTAAGTCCCAATATATGATGGACGTCATCAAGGGTAATCGTCAACTCCCCATTGGGTAGATGAAAAGTGTTGGTCTCTGGATGCCACCGTTCTACAAATGCTGAAATCAGTGCATTATCCACCGTCGTATATGAGTAGCTACCCAAATATTACAGACCGGTGGGACTGATTTTTGACTTCACATCATCTCCCAGTAATTCATACCGCCATGAATTGCATTTTTTGCCATGGTTGATTACCGTCAACATACGACCACTCTCCTGAAAAGTCAACAATTGGATGAAATTAAACCTCTATGTAAAATAAACTTTGAACTTACAACTATATATAAATGTATCATAACGTAATGTACTTACCGGATTATTCCATATTTGGTATGCAATATGGTTTTTGATCGACGGTAACATAGAGCAACCGTTTGGACGAGTGTCGCCTGGACTATCTGCCTGCTCAGAAGGTCCCGAACCATCAGTAGGCCGGTTTCCGAGAGTTCGTGGAAGACTCTCGACAGGACTATCTGCAGGCTGAGAAGGTCCTGAACCATCAGTAGGCCGATTTGGAACATTTGGCATGTCCTCATCGGAGGAGGAAGAAGAGCCGGAAGAACTAGGAGGAGCACGTCTCTTTGTGGCAATCTTCTTCGTCAATGGACGTCTCCTCACTTCAGGGCGTGCCTCGGCCTCGCGGATAGTCACGCCTTGCGAAACTGTGCGTTCCTTACGCATCGACGCAGTAGGGCGTCTTCTCATTTCTTCATCCACAGTGTCCTTTCCAGGGGCATGACTATAAGATACAGACAAAAATTAATTTCTATTTTAACATAATAAGTGAATTTTTTCCCAGGACTGTAGCCATTTCTACAGTCCTGTAAGTATACAGGACTGCAGTTTTCTCAACAGTCCTAATCTTTTAGGACTGTAGAATTTCCTACAGTCCCATATATATTTAGGACTGTAGGAAATTCGACAGTCCTATATATATATAGGACTGTCGAATTTCCTACAGTCCTAAATATATATGGGACTGTAGGAAATTCTACAGTCCCGCTCGATACAGCTCGACAATGTCGAGCAGTCTCGACATTGTACGCCCTAGAATCATGTTCCAAACGACTTCTATGTCTAAACTACATCCTAGACTCCGCCAAGGACTAGTATGCCCTCATTTGAAAGAAAATAACTCAAAATTTTCAACATGCAAGATAATTTCTTATAATTTTTGGACAATTTTTCAAATACAATAGCACAAGGAGAATGATGATTTCTACCTTGCTTCTTTCGAGACTTTGGGAGCCATCGACAAGGAGGAGGAGGACAGCGGAGTAAGGCCGGCGGGAGGGGGTCGGCTGAGGGGGGAAAGCTCCGGTCGGCTGAGGGAAGAAACAATGTTTTTTTTCAAAAACCTGGGCTAGCCCCAAGTATAAACTTGGGCTAGTCTGAGTAAATGTTCCTCTCTTGTGGGCTAGCCCCAATCCTGGGCTAGCCCCAAGTAAAATGGGCAGTGCCCTTATCAAAAGCCTTTTTTTAAATAAAGTAATATATTTATATATAATTGTAAGAAAAGGGAGAAGTTTGATAAAATTACAGAGAAGGGGATAACTCGCCAACTCAGTTGGCGAGTTGTTGGGGCCCACCAACTGACCGCCAACTCAGTTAGCGGGTGGGAGTTGGGACCGCCCGCCAACTGAATTTCAGATATACAATTATCTAATATATATAGATAATATATATTAGATAACAGATAATTTGACTTTTTTGTTTAACAGATAATATTAGATAATTGTATACAGATAATATAGATTCTAAATATATACAAATATCTATATACAATTATCTATAATGTTGTGTTGGGTAAAGAGCAAGATGAAATCAAGCATTGCAGACCTTATGTCGCCATAGTAACAGAGGGATACCCAACACAACAATAACAAAGAAGAGAGAAGATGTATCACCATGTCGCCATAGATAATTGTATATAGATATTTGTATATATTTAGAATCTATATTATCTGTATACAATTATCTAATATTATCTGTTAAACAAAAAAGTCAAATTATCTGTTATCTAATATATATTATCTATATATATTAGATAATTGTATATCTGAAATTCAGTTGTATATATATTGTCTAATATATATTATATATATAACTCCCACCGCCAACTCAGTTGGCAGTCCCAACTCCCACCCGCCAACTGAGTTGGCGGTCAGTTGGTGGGCCCCACCAACTCGCCAACTGAGTTGGCGGTCAGTTGGTGGGCCCCACCAACTCGCCAACTGAGTTGGCGAGTTATCCCCTTCTCTGTAATTTTACCAAACTTCTCCCTTTTCTTACAATTATATATAAATATATTACTTTATTTAAAAAAATCTGGATAATTTACTGTCTGGATTTTTTTTCTTTTTAATTTTACAATTTTTTTTAATTCACAAACAAAATATATTTTGGCCTATATTTTAAATTTTAACTTGTTATCCCCAAATATTCAAGTTTTTGAATTTGATACCGTAAAATTTAATATTAGACAACTTAGAACTTAATATCCTAACTATGTTAACAAAAAATATTATAAATGACAAAACTATGTAGTCACTTCAAATATCCTCAGAAGAATGAGAGAAGAATAATTTGGTCAAAAACTTATTATTTAGTTATATTAAAACAAAAAAATTAATTTTTGACTGACAAAAGATATCAACTTAAAAGTATATAATAATTGATGGTAGTAATTGGTATGACATTAAAATTTAGAATATCAAATCATAAAACTTGAATAGTTGTTTCAAGTTGAAATTAAACACATATTTTGATGTGGATACTAATAAATGAGATGTCATGTTTGGACAAATATTAGTAGAGAATATATTATTTTATATCTTCTGTTCCTTTGATTTTTTGTATGATTTGTTTTTAAAGTCAATTTGTGCGCACAACTTTGATTAAAAATGACCATAAAGGAAATTTGAAAAATAAAATCTTTGTGCATTAAGAATCTTAATTTATATTGATTTCCTGAAACACTAATAAATATTAAAAAATTAAGAATGTTTGGCCAATGGTCATAAAGCTAGCTATACAAAATATGAGGCTAACATAGTGTTAAATATATATGATCATATCGTCAGCTGTAGTCTGAATATAATATAATCATGCTGTAAATTCTCTGTTTTTTTTAAAATTTAAAATTTATTATTTTTATTATCGGTATTATGTAATTATTGAGATTAAGGGAGAAATTTTATTATTTTTAGCTAATTAGAAAATATAAATGAATTTATTAACTTGTATAGATATTTATGTATATTTATTAAATTCAAATATTACACCGAAAATATATTTTGGGTGTACAACTATTATTATAGCATTGTAGATTTTTCTAAAAAATTATTTTAGGTACAAACATATATATATATATATATATATATATATATATATATATATATATATATATGTGTGTGTGTGTGTGTGTGTGTGTGTGGTTATAAAAGAATAATAATTATAATATCAAATCCAAACCCAAACCCGAAACAAAACAAAAACCAAACCCAAATCAAACCCAAACCCGAAACAGCCCCCAACCCTGAAACTGAAACCTATTAGTTCAACTTCTGAAACTGTAAAACCCCGACCCCTCGTTTCCTCTCCCGTAACCCCTACTCTCCTCTCACTTATTCGGAAATTTTTTCACAGAAACCTCCTACCCAAACCCTCCCACATATCCAGACGACCTCTGGCGATCGTCACCGACGACTGCCAGCAGTCGTCGCGCCGTCCACGGCCGTCGAACTTAGCCGATCCGACTTGTGCACAAAAATAGTCCAACTCCATAACCCCAAATTTTGGGTATGATTTCTTCCTCTCCGTTCATCAGTTTTTCAATCCATTTATTTCATTGGATTCAAAACATGACCACCTTCTAGTCTATACAATTAGATTTATTATTTATATTTTATATCGTATGTAAATTGAATCGAAAGTTGGCCAAAAAACTGGTTAAAAGCAGTCCCAAAAACAGTCCCGAACTCCCATGTTCATGATTTATTTTCTTCCAACCTATTTAATATTTAAAAATCTTCTTCAACATAATTTTAGACAACATATCCAAGTTTTATTCTCTTCTTTTAGTTTATTTTTAATTGACTTTAATCTCTGTAAAATCAAGTTCCAAAATCAAGAAAAATCTGTTTTCAAAACTCTAAAATTTGTCGATACAGAGTGCGTCCCGCCAAACGAGACAATTTTATCGTGTACGAATTGCATCGAAAGGCGCATATCGTCAACACAGACGTGTAAGATTTTGTGAAACTTGTAGAGTCACAAGGAGTACATGATCTTGAGCATTTTAAATTAAGAGAAGAATCTAGGAAGAACTGAAGATTTATCACTCGGTGGTTACCCAGAAGATCTATACTACGAAGTAGAAAGTATTGGGTCATGATTGGCGAAGCTTATAGTTGAAAACAAGATTAACATATTAAAAAGGATATGAAGGTGCGTAGGAAACAGATGATAAGGAAAAGAAATTATGGTCGCATAATCCAAGGAGAAGGGATTGTGATATGGACTTGAGGGATAATAATTTTAATATTTATGAATTGTAATGCTTTTAAAATTTTGAGAATTTAGTGCGAGTAGAAATTGTTGATCAGTCTCGAAGTGAAACGAACTTCAAAAAATTAAACACAGATTTATAATCACATACTAACTTGATGGTTATTCTGTATCTCAAGTCCCTTAGAGTATAGATTTACACATCGTAGGGAGTATAAATGGAAGATATAAGTCTTATAGGAATGATAGCTGAATATTGTGGGTTACACATAAACTGATTAGGGCCAGAAATTTAGATTTTTGACTAATAGGGTATGAGCTTGCTGGACCTATCATTAGTAGTTGGTGATGAGAACTAATTTTCAATTTACCATAGATTATGGATTTTTGGATTTTAGAAATCTTATCATCTCATTGAGTTCGAAGAATTTTTACTCAAGATAACCATGATATCATGCTTGTGTAATAGGAAAGTAGCCTAACCGGAAGATTCTCGTAAGGAAGATAGGTTTTAGATGGCAGAGACTAGACGAACAACAGTACAGAAAGATAAACAATAAAATAGAGTAAGTTGTACAAAAATGGGTAGGCATTCATGTTGAAGATCAGACAAGTATTGAATAGTGTCCTTAGAGAACAGTATGCCATGAGTGATAAACCTAAATACATGCTTAGTTTAGACCCTTACCTACTAAGTTAGGAATATACGAGGTAGACGAAGTTGTAAGGATCGTATATTGTTTACCTATAGCCAGAAGTAGGTTGCCAATAGTATGAGAGAGGTTATATAGAATATAACTTATACAAATATAGTATTGAGTTTAAGAATTAGTTGTATTACTCCATCTACTGTATTCCTGTCACGCCCCAGTCCCAAATTATCGAGGGACCAGACACGTGGCAATGGCCAGCAGCACACACCGATGGACAAACCCAATTTAATGGATCCATCAGGGCGTACTTAAGCTGTAATACAACAATAAGGGTATAGAAAGACTAATCTTATCCACAGATATGAATACAACAATATCAGAATCATAAAGCAAGATCAATCTCAATAAAATAATAACTCGAGAAATAACCCGATAATGAGTCTGATACATCTGTCAAGGTACAAGAATAAAGATAACTACTGCAAATACTGAGTATGGAAACAGTATATACTCAGAAGATACCCTCGGTGATCACTCGTATACTGGATCTGGTACTGCTCCAGTGTCTGCTTCTGCTCCTGCTAATGCTCCGGTCTCGTATACCTCGGGGTAGATCTCGTCTGCTAATCCTGGGGACATAATCCGGATCCAGGTCCTCAGGGGACATAGCAAGGTACAAAATAACTCAAGCCAAAATAAATACAGTGCAGCAATAAATGAAACAATAGGGTAAGTATATATAACCAGCTAAGTGATATGCAAGTGAGAGTTTTAGTCATACTCGGACTGATACTACTACAGGATCAGTGTCGGAGAAACCCATAGCAGTATTTTCTCGAAGGGCCAGAACTTGTGTCAATAACTCTGTGTCAGAGACTAAGACACTTCCAGATGACAGTATATATAATATAATCAGCCTTTGATATGGTAATACTCTCCCCACCCAATGTAATCTCATGTCTCATGTCCATGACACGTAGGATCAAAACTAATGCAACAAGTCAGGATAAAATCTAAGCATGTAACTGTATATGTCATGAACCTGTATCCTATAAATTCGGTTTATTTCTACTTAGTTTTTAGGGCTTTAAAAATGCTTCCGGGGTCCAATAAATTCCCGAAAAATTACCCTATGTCTAGTTTTTCATTTTACACTATAAAATATTATTTCCATAATATTTTAATATTAATTAATAGTAATTAAAAATCATTTAATCATAAAATACCTTAGTTTTAATTCTCAAAAATTACAGAAAAATTTGGAAAAATCATTTTTAAAAATTTTGAAAAAATCAGGGGGCTTACAATCTACCCATCTTATAAAAAATTTGTCCTCGAAATTAAAATAAGGTAGGGTCTCTCTATCAAATCTCACTGGATTACAGTCTAAAGAATTCCTCCCAAGTGAACATTGCGGTCTCTACCCAACTTAGAATTTACCAATTTATCATCTAAGGCTATACATCTAAGAAATCTATGCCCCAAATTATGTTATTGAATCCTCAAAGTTTTTAACACCAACTATATCCTCTATGATATGCCCTTAATCATTTATAAAAGACAGTCACCTAACAATGCGACTGGCCTGCGGAGTATATCTAGTACTATCTATATATCGAACTTATACCAAGCACGAGGTTTCGTCTTTCCGAAATAAGGGGAGACAAAGATCAATAATAAAGAGTTCAAGGGGGAGGTAATAGATTAGAAGTATCGGGATCAAGGCGTTTAAAGAATTCAAATAGGAATTGTCAAGACAGTTGTGGATTGAAATCATAATTTGGTAATTCCTATTCATATGCTCACATCGGTACAGTTATATAGCAGATACGATATACTCAGACACATCTAGAAGGGCAAGTACATTCGTCTACTAATCCCTATATATCTCAGTCTACGTACGGAAGTTATGCGAAGGGGCGAACCAAGAGCACTATGGTTGATCAGACCGTAGTACACTGATTCTGAAATGTATCAGTGTGTTAACCCACTAATACATATATCATGATCAAGCTTGATAGAAGAGTAAGCTTGCAAAACTATGCTATATTAGCAACATAAGTCAAGGTAGTACAACAAATATAAGTACGCTAGATGATGATGAAAGGAGGTACAAATTAATTCAAGTTCACAAAGACAAAAACAAACTAAGCAATAATAATAAAAGACTTTACAATCTCTACAGTTATCACACAACCTCCTTGTCTAAGTTGCTAGTCGACCAAGTAGGACATGGACCTCTAAATTCTATCGTCTGAATAAACACTATCTTCTTATGCAAGTCTAAAGTTGTGTCATCCTAGTTCACTTCATCAATGGGTCAATAGGGCTAGGTGGTACTATGTTGTGAGGCATACTACCCAACTTAAAACAATAAACTAATACTGAAATCGTCTTAAGGATACCGTGGAAACTCTTGTTAAGGTCTACGAGAAGGGGTCTTGGTACCTATTAGGGTATCCTCCTATATTACCTAGGTCATGGTCGTCTTAAGCCTTAGTCTTAGTGCTTATAGAACAAGTGTCGATAGTAAGAATAGAAGAGTTACTAGCCGTTAAGGGGAAAAAGGATCTAACTGGTATCGAGGTGGGGGTACAATTTACGCGACTTAAAGCTAAGGGGTAATCATTAGGTCATAATCTACAATAATAACTTAAACTGTCAAGTTCTAATTATCAATCACATAAAAATTTAGAGTAACAATCATGTCACTACCACATTCTGAAAACAGGGATATTTTCGACTTTTTATAATTATTAGTATTGTGGTAATTATATTAAATGATTTCTCAATATTTGTATTTAAATTAAATAATTACATGAGGTGTATTTAAATATATTATATATATACTGTGTTCTTAACGTCTGAGCTGTAGACTTGACCTAGAGGCCACTAGACGAACACCTGATCAAATAATGGGGATTATGTATTTAATTGTTTATTTTAGAATTTAAATTATTGGAGGTTGTATTTAATTACCATAATTTATTTAATTGTTGCGTGCTGTCGTTGCTTCGATATTTGGAGCGCTACCTGACTTTTGCCTTCCAACAAATTTTACAATCTTGCCCTAGACATGCCCGCCTTCCATTCTGCTATTTTTGTAACCCAAAATTATGCTCTCTGTACCTTATTTTTAGCCGCACAAAAATCGTCGCGGACGTTTATTTAAATCCTAAATAAATTCCTATTTTTTATCATTGTGCGTTCCAATCGAAATTGGAGACAATCTTGACCTATTTTTCGTGCGACCCAAATTAGGGTAATATTCTGTTCTGAGTCTTCTTCACGATTGGTATTGATGACCTGACCTGATTTTGGCCCCATGTACTCCTAATTAATTTTAGAACACAACTGGCATTTATTTCTATTTAAATTGAGGATACCATTTTATCTGATTTCGTAAATTCCGTTAAATTCCAATGCCCTACTATTTAAGCCCGTACCAAACATACAGCGCCCCTGACCCTACAAAACACCGAACACCGGATCGCCCGCCCAATTTTCATCATTTCATGTGTCTGTACAAATACCCAAATTTAAGGGGGCTAATTTGCAAATTTGTATTTTTGGTGTCAACACCCCATTGGTTCACCCAAATGAAGAAAATCAACCCCCCTAGCTTTGACTAGTCAACACCCCATCCTCACATATAGGAAATTTCTTTATGACAAATCAGGACCACCCATTTAAAATGGGTGCATCCTCACCCTTGATTCCCACACACCCTCTACCCTATTTAATGTCCTATCAAGCCCTAATCCCAAAAAAAAAAAAAAACCTAGGGAATCCCCAAGCCCCAAACCGTAGCTTCTCCTTCTCCTCTTCATTTTTTCACTTTTCTTCTTCTCTTCTTCTTCCTTTCTTCTTCTTCTTCTCTTTTATTTTATTTTGAAAAGAGAAAAAGGGGGGGGGGGGGAACACTGTTCACCCCTATCCACCCCTGTTCACCCGGCCGGCCGAGCCCAGCTCCGGCCTGCAGCCCGGCCCCCCTCCTAGCTTCCTTCGGCTTCGGCCTATACTCCGGCCTATACTCCGAGCCGCCCTTCCTCTCCGGCGAGCTCGCCACACCGACTCCTCGATCACCACCATCGATCCAGCACCACCCCCATCGACACCTCTGATCCTCCATTGCCCGACCTCCGGCCTCCTTCCGCTGCCGCTACTCCAGTTGCTGTCCTCCGGCTGCGACTCCCCGGTAGCCAACCACGCCAGCCGACCACCCTGCTCGACAACAGAGCTCCCACCACCGCCGGGCACTGCACAACTCCGGCGCCGGCATAACCCCGCTGCTCCTCCACTGTTCTCTGCACTTCCCGACCACTGTTCTCCGGCCCACACGAACTCCTCCCTGCTCGCAACTCCGGCGAGCCCCCACCACCGCCGGGCACTGCCAACTCCCCCTGTCTCCTCCACTCGAGCCTGACCCCGGCGTCGAGCTCCCCTTGACTGCACAGTCCGGTCACCGGCAGTCCTCCCGTCGACTCCTCGTAGCTCCTCCTCCAACTGAACTCCGGCCCGCTGATCCTCCATCGATCCGACCTCAGCTTCCCCGGCCCGAGCTTCATCCCAGGCGGCCCCTCCGGTCAGCCTTGCTCAATCACCACCATCAGGACCATCACGACCCGACGGAGCCCTGAACCCAACTTCGGCCAACTCCCCAGAGCACCTCCTTCACCGTTCACCACCACCATGGTCTAACATCATCATCACCGGCGTCATCCTCCTCCAACTCATCCCCGGCCGCTCCCTGTATCCCCCTGTGAGCCTCCCCTTCTTCCCTCCTTCTTTAACTAGCATATAACTAGTATAAAATACCATAGATTAGTATACAAATACGTATATATGTATGCATATGTATACATGTATATTTTGGTATATTTAATTTGGTAAATGTACTTTAAATGCGTATATACGTATGTGTGTGTAAATGTATATGTATGCGTATATATTTAATATATATATGTATATATATTTAACATGATTTATATATATATATATATATATATATATATATATATATATATATATATATATATAAATACGTATTCTAGTATATATAATTAAATTTGTATATACGTATATATATATATATATATATATATATATATATTCTTAGTGTATGCATATAATCATTTTTGGTATATATATATATATATATATATATATATATATATATATATATATATATATATATATATATATATATGTATATTTTGGTATAAATATACATATATTTATTTGGTATAATTTCATGTAGTATATGTGTAATAAAACATATTTTTTATATATGATTTAATTGGCATCTGTATATATATAGTATAAATTTAATTTGGTAAATTAATATTAGTATATTTTAATGATGATGTTGACAATATACATGTATATTTTTAAACTGTATTTTGCATATATATGAGTATACGTATGGTTCAACTAGTATATATATATATATATATATATATACATACGATATATATTGTATGTGTATTTAATTTGGTGTATATATATGTATTGTAAGTATATATGTTAGTTAAATAGGTATAATGTGTTATAGATGTCTGCCTAACTAGATGACCCTAGTTGACTGAGTTCCATGCCTGGCATAGCCCTGAGGCCAGTGTATTTCTATTGTGTGTTAGTGTAGCATCTGATACAAGTGCTATTATTATATGTATATAGGACTGTTGGATCCTCCAGACGATACTCAGGGACAGGACATCGGTATTCACCAGCTAAGGACCCAAGGCGAGTACATTCTCTGATTAGTTTCTAAATTATGATATCTTCTATGTTCATTGTATTCTAGTGTAGATATCCATGATCCTGACACGCTGGTTACACGGATTGGTATACACGGATCTCGTCATGAGATGTTATTCCTTATTCATGGTGTAGCTTGTACAAGACTTGTTTCCTTGTTATCTTGTGCATGTACAGACACTGATTCTCGGGGAGACTTGCTACCTCCCTAGGGAATCCCGTGCCATAGCGTACCATGATTGGATCTACTATACCAGTCGGGGGTGGGGAGTATTTTAGTATAGATATGTGATCATACCCAAACTCTACATGCATCATAGCTCACCCCACATCTCACGTCGGGTGCGGCCTGACCATTTACATGCTTCATAGCGGTTACGTGTGATTAGCCTGACCTCTACATGCATCATAGCTAACCAACGGTTAGCCTGACCTTACATGAATTATAGCTAATCACATGTAACCAGCCTGATCAAGTTCCCAAGCCGATCACATGTTAAAGCTAGTACTCACACACGTAGTCATAGGATTCTTGCTCGTTGACATATTGTTTCTTTTCCTGCATTTACTTACAGTATTTCCAGTATTTCTTTTATTGTACATTTCTCGTACCTATACATGCATCTCGTATATTTCCATCTAGAACTGCTACATAGTTTATATCATTAATATAGAACTGCTATTTAGAGATGTACTTTGCTCCTTCCTGACTGGAAAATATTTTCCAGACTGTGACCTTAGTGGACTTGTTTCTGACACACTTGGGAATTGGATGTTACTGATTGCAGGTATGATTATTCTGTCGTTAGACTTGTCTTGTATTTCTTTGTTTGCCTTGATATCTCATCGTGCTTTAGTTTAGGTGATTGAGTATTTCTAACATTATTTTATGATTCCGCGTCTCCTTATGGAGTTGGGTATTCATATGAGTTTGATTAGATAGTTACATGACCTAGACAGCGTTCTACCGCCGATGCTGCGGCATAGGCTGGACGTACCCACGCACACGTGCCCCTAAACCGGGTGCGGGTCATGACAAATCAAAATAAACAATAAGAGGCGCACAGGAATCAAGGCATGATGCAAGTCAATAAATTAATTCGAATCCGATATAGATGTCAAGAACGATTCAAGCAAGTGGATGAGATCCAAACTTATTATATTCTTATTGTAGGCTTGCTCGGTCCCTAAGTTGGAACCTAAAAAAATTTAGTCGTTGACCTGCATGGGCCACCACAAAAACTATGTCACGTTCCAGTCCCAAATTATCGAGGCACCAGACACGTGGCAATGGCCAGCAGCACACACCGATGGACAAACCCAATTTAATGGATCCATCAGGGCGTACTTAAGCTGTAATACAACAATAAGGGTCTAGAAAGACTAATCTCATCCACAGATATGAATACAACAATATCAGAATCATAAAGCAAGATCAATCTCAATAAAATAATAACTCGGGAAATAACCCGATAATGAGTCTGATACATCTGTCAAGATACAAGAATAAAGATAACTACTGCAAATACTGAGTATGGAAACAGTATATACTCAGAAGATACCCTCGGTGATCACTCGTCTACTGGATCTGGTACTGCTCCAGTGTCTGCTTCTGCTCCTGCTAATGCTCCGGTCTCGTATACCTCGGGGTAGATCTCGTCTGCTAATCCTGGAGACATAATCCGGATCCAGGTCCTCAGGGAACATAGCAAGGTACAAAATAACTCAAGCCAAAATAAATGCAGTGCAGCAATAAATAAAACAATAGGGTAAGTATATATAATCCAGCTAAGTGATATGCAAGTGAGAGTTTTAGTCATACTCGGGCTGAGACTACTACAGGATCAGTGTCGGAGAAACCCATAGCAGTATTTTCTCGAAGGGCCAGAACTTGTGCCAATAGCTCTGTGTCAGAGACTAAGACACTTCCAGATGACAGTATATATAATATAATCAGCCTTTGATATGATAATACTCTCCCCACCCAATGTAATCTCACGTCTCATGTCCATGACACGCAGGATCAAAACTAATGCAACAAGTCAGGATAAAATCTAAGCATGTAACTGTATATGTCATGAACCTGTATCCTATACAGAATCACCGTGAATATCTCAGGAAGATTCTGTCTCATGAATAGTGTCAAGTGTCCTGGGTATAATGTACTTGATAAGACAAGTACGAGAATGTAAAGGGGTCACGATATCCAACTCTAGGTGACACTACACAACTCCACGTATGGTGTTGGCACCCGACTATAATCGGACGCTAATTAAGTCACACGGTCCTAGGTCAAGCATGTATAACAATATATAAACAAATCAAGAAAATATGCAACAAGAACTGCAATGTTGGCAAGGTACACTTGCCTGTGGTGTGAACACCAACAACTGTCCCTGTATCAGTGGAACATGCAGGTACTCCTCCAAAAGCTGAAATAAACATCACCAACAGTCTCAAAAAATATCAAATTGCTAGAAACGCCTGTCCTTAAGTCCAATTTGGACACAAAGGCAAAAATGATATTTCCGGGTCAAAGCGGGGTCCACATGTGGTCCGCTTTGCACCGAAAAATGTGTCAGGGTCAAAGGTTTCCAAATTCGTCAAACTTAGTGTCAACAAGTCAGGAACGATGATACGAACCCAACGGAACTTCCAGAACTGGATTCCGATGAGCCGATCACAAAATCGTCCGTCAAGTGGAGCCGCGGGCCCACGATACGCGATTTTGTCAACGTTCTCAGAATTGAACCAAACTTGGGTCACAGGACCACCATATTGCTACGAGTCCGATGGTACAAGTTTTGTCTCCATCCGACGTGTGTACACAAAGTTACAACGTGTTCCAGAACGGATGGATACGGGGCACTGTCGGCGGATACGCGTTGATTTTGGTGTGCACGCACATCCAAATCAACTTCTGCAAAATTCCACACGTCCGTATCAACGGCGTGCATGTTTCGGAGAAGACCGCGCGCGACCAAGTCATCCCGTTTGGCGGGGCGTACTCAGTTCAGGGGGACAACGGGGTTTGTTTTTCCTGTTTTTGGATCGCGGTTCGCGATCACCACAGGACGCGATGCACCGAGCGGGTTGCACGGGCATCGAGAGGGTTACGTAGTCTACGCATTACAACAGACGGGACAGAAAATGGGGCAACGAGGAGAGAGGAAACGCTACCTGAACGGGGCTTCGTGGAACGAGGATTCCTTCGTGTCCGTGAGTCGATACGAGGTCGACGGGAGAGGGGAGTTCTGGTGGAGGGGCGGTGGCCAGGTCGTCGTGGAGGAGGCTAGGGCAGAGAAGGAGGAGGGAAGGCGGTCGAGGCTCGTGGGAGAGGGGGGAGAGCGGGTCGGGGAGAGAGGCAGAGGAAGGTGGAGGAGACGGCGGTCGAGTGCTAGGGTTCCGGCGGCGTCGAGGGGATTAAATATGCGTCGCCGCCGTCGGAATAGGGTTCAGATTAGGATTCTGACTTGGGGTTAACGGGTTTGGGTCGGGTCAGGTCAGTGGGTAGCGGGTTAGACCCGGATTCGTTAAGTTTAGGTGCGGGTTCGGGTAGTCGGGTTTCGGGTCGGGTTTAGGTCCGACCCGACCCACTAAGGTTGGGTTTGGTTCAGTTGAACCGGGTCTGGGTTGGTTTGGTTCAATTGAACCGGGTTTATTTCTAGGGTTTAATTTGGTTTATTTCTACTTAGTTTTTAGGGCTTTAAAAATGCTTCCGGGGTCCAATAATTTCCCGAAAAATTACCCTATATCTAATTTTTCATTTTATACCATAAAATATTATTTCCATAATATTTTAATATTAATTAACAGTAATTAAAAATCATTTAATCACAAAATACCTTAGTTTTAATTCCCGAAAATTACAGAAAAATTGGAAAAAATCGTTTTTAAAATTTTTAAAAAAATCAGGGGGCTTACAATTCCTATCCTTCCTAGTAAATTCTTATATTATTTTGCATGTATAGCCTCGTGCTTTTGCAACAAAGATCCTTCTAATTATACAACTGAGTAGATCCTTCTTTCCTTACTAGTCGTGCCCTAGTAACAAATTAATCTTTTAGTTAGTACCCTCTTCATGGTGTTAATATCCATCTCACTGTAGGTATCAGTTCTTTTCTATTTCTAATTCCCTGATCTAGTCACTGTGACTTGATTCTCCAAATACTTGTTTAATCGTACCTTATTCAATCCTGTGACCATACTCCCTAGACTTATCATAAACTTCTCTTGTCTTGATCTGTAGATTCCTCCCTTTGTGATTCTCTCGATTCTTCCTTTCATCATCAATGCCATACGATAATCGAAGTCTCTATACCACCTTGCCCTCTAGTTATACCCGACCAAACTATTTCTTATGTTTTGTTGAAGACATGAACTATATGAGTAATATTGTTTGGGTAGCAATTTTCTTTATAGAGTTGTCGACCAATAGTACCCTGATAATATCTAGGTCCCCTTAGAGAATATTTGATTATGGCGAGTAGACCCTAGAACTCTTGAATCTTTATTAGAAAGTAGGCCCTTCCAGAAATCTTGTTAGCAGGACCTTGACTATAGTTTTGGATACCAACTAAATTTTTATAAGATGAGTAGATCATTGCCCCCAGGTTTTAGTGTAGGATTATTTTGGAATTTTAGGGTAAATTTGAATTTATTTGGTATTAATTAGGATTAATTCCAAACATATTAAATTATCTCTTTAATTTTATATCCTTTAATACCTTGGTTATGGCTCGAATATTTGGAGCACAACTCTATCCTTTCCTTTCCAACAACTTTCCCTCATATAACGTAGACTAGTCACTCTACACCTATGATATAACTATCACTCACAAACTCATCTTCTCATGATTCGTTTTAGTCGCACAACATTCGCGACGTATTTGTACACACAAATAACACCTAGATATCCTTTCCCGTTGCGGACAATTTTAATACACAACATCGACTCAATTCTTTCTAAAACTTTAAGATTTATAAGCCTAACTAGACCTACTTCACTCATGACCCAGTTGTTATGCCCAAATATACATTCACATGCTCCATCTAGACTCCACAACATTTGCGGTATATCTTCTTCTAAAAATTATATACTTAAATATTCAATTCCGTTGCAATTAAATTAAATTGTACATCGGCAACCCAATTACCCTAACCACCGATATACCCGTAGCCCACTCAAGCCAAACAACGTCTATGACACTTGTGTTGCATTAAGTTGAGCCCTTGTACTCTCAACACAAAATTAATTACCTTGACAAATTATATCACATTTTGACGCTTATTGCTGAACTGTTCATCGGCATGCATGATATGTGATGAAGTATTCCTCGGTACCATTTCATACTAGTTGTATTTGGCTATGATATTTTATATTGTCTTCTAGACTCATGGCCTAATTAGGAGCAAGGAGAACTGGTAAACTTCCTTTATAGAGTTATTGACTCATTAACGCCATGGTAGTTCCTAGATTTCTTCTGATAGTTTGTGACTACGGTCACAAAAGCCTAAACATCTCGCACCTCCCTTGAAGATAGACTTATATAACTCTTGTAAACAGGAGGTTGACCAAAAAATTTCATGATCAACTTTATTCTTATAGTTGTGTAAAGCCTTGATTAAGTGTACCCTTATTCTTAGAATGCGACATCAAACTAGGATAACATTGGTAACTGTGTCACCCATCTTTTGATAAACAAGTACAACATTGCTTAGCTAAAATCTTTTCTACCATATTTATTTTTAATTTCGAGGAAATTTTTTTTATAAGTTGGGTAGATTGTAAACCCCATAAATTTTTTAAAATTTAAAATTTTATTATTTTTATTATTTGTATTATGTAATTATTGAGATTAAGGGAGAATTTTTATTATTTTTAGCTAATTAGAAAATATAAATAGATTTATTAACTGGTATAGATATTTATGTATGTACATTTATTAAATTCAAATATTACACAGAAAATATATTTTGGGTGTACAACTATTATTATAGTAATGTAGATTTTTCTAAAAAATTATTTTAGGAACAAACCTATTTATAGATAGCTATGTATTTACATATATATATATATATATGGTTATAAAAGAATAATAATTATAATATCAAACCCAAATCCAAACCCGAAAAAAAAAACCAAACCCAAATCAAACCCAAACCCGAAACACCCCCCAACCCTGAAACTGAAACTGAAACCCATCAGTTCAACTTCTGAAACTGTAAACCCCCGACCCCTCGATTCCTCTCCCGTAACCCCTACTCCTCTCCCTTATTCTGAATTTTTTCACAGAAACCTCCTACCCAAAGCCTCCCACATATCCAGACGACCACCGATGATCGTCACCGACGACTTCCAGCAGCCATCGTGCCGTCCACGGCCGCCAAACTTAGCCGATCTGACCTGTGCACGAAAACAGTCCAACTCCATCACCCCAAATTTCGGGTATGATTTCTTCCTCTCCGTTCATCATTTTTTCTATCCGTTTATTTTTGTTGGATTAAAAACATGACCACCTTCTAGTCTCTTTAATTACATTTACTATTTTATATTGCATGTAAATCGAATCAAAAGTTGGCCAAAAAACTGGTTAAAAGCAGTCCTAAAAATAGTCCCGAACTCCCATGCTCGTGATTTATTTTCTCCCAACCTATTTAATATTTTAAAAATATTCTTAAACATAATTTTAGACAACCTATCCAAGTTTTACTTCCTTCTTTTAGTTTATTTTTAATTGCCTTTAATCTCTGTAAATTCAAGTTCCAAAATCAAGAAAAATCTGTTTTTAAAACTCTAAAAAAATTTGATACGGAGTGCGTTCCGCCAAATGAGATGACTTCATCACGTACGAATTACACCGAAAGGCGCGTATCGTCAATGCGTACGTATAAAATTTTGTGGAACTTGATTTGGACGTACGTTCACACCGGAATCAATACATATCCGTCAAAAAATACTGTATCGACCTATTCAGATACCTTGTCATAACTTTGTGTGTGTTTATCGTTTAACAAAGAAATTATTGCCATTGGATTCGCAGCATTACGCTGGTCCTATAACCCAAGTTTGGTTCGATTCTGAGAACATTGACAAAATATCGTTTTGAGGGCTCCATGGTTCCACTGGACAGGTGATTTCATGATCGGCTCACCAGAATCCAATTTTGGACACTCTGTTGAGTTCGTGCCATTATTCTAAACTCGTAGACACTAAGTTTGCTAAATTTGAAGAACTTTGTCTTCGGCAGGCTTTTCGGTGCGAAGTGGGCCACTTGTGGACCTCGCTTTGACCCGAAACTGCCATTTTCGTTCCTGTGTCCAAATTAGATTTATGAATAGTCAATTCTAGCAATTTTTTATGTTTTGGAACTGTTGGTAATGTCTGTTGCAGCATCCGAAGACGTTCGTGTGGATTCCATTTTTTTCAGAAGTAGTTGACGCATTAAGCTCGCCACTTGGACGTCGCCATATCCAGAATTCAGGCAAGTGTACCTTGCCAAACTTGTAGTAGATCCTGTTATATTATCTGCTTGTGTTTCCTTCTCTCTCTCTCTCTCTCTATATATATATATATATATATATATATATTCTTGTGATGTTCCTGTTTAACCTAGGACCGTGAGACGTTGCTTAGCGTCCGAACAAGATTCGGGTGTCGACGTCATACGCGGAGTCGAGTAACGTCACTTAAAGGATTGATACCACGATCCTATTTTTACGTGATTTATTTACCAAGTTCATCATACCGTAGGATACTTGACACTATTTTATGTGACATAATCTTTCTTGAGTTAATCATGGTGATTATGTATAGGCTTATAGAATTCGTGATATGAGACTTGCATATTATATAGATATCATTATGACTTATTATACTAGCTAGAGGTCATGATCTTGCGTGTTATAGACATGAGACGTGAGGTTACATTGGGGAGGGAGAGACACACCATACTACAGGATGATTATGATTATATATATATATATACTATACTACTGGAGGTGCCTTAGACTATGTCTCAGATCTTTGGCACATATACTGGCCCTACGAGATATTATTTGCTGCTATGGGCTCCTCGACATAGAGCCTGTAGTAGTTTCAGCCTGAGTACGAGTGATGTTCTCACGTGCATATCACTTAGATGGTTACAGTAGTTTACCCTTGAGTATATGGCATTATACTATTTTACTTTGGCATGATATTTCTTGTACCTTGTACGTCCCTCTAAGGACCTGGTCCCCTGCCTATTTTTATAGCATAGATGGTTATGGAGCCTTTGGAGTTGCTGAGGTGTGTTGCTTGTCGTGCGGGCATTGGTGCGAGGTACTTATATCAGTTCTATAGAGTTATTGTTATTTATTCATATTGTTTATTCATCTGCTGATGTAGCCTAGTTTTATAGACTCATATTCCTTTCTCGAGGCTATTCGAGCTTGTGTGTTACTGGGCGGCTGACTTTAGCACATGTAGCTCATTCTTGTTGTATTATGTTCATTGTGGATTGAGACATAAATATTTATATTTACTTGATTATTTATATAGTGACCATTATTATACAGCTTATACGTATTCGAGTCGGACCAGAGTTTGGTCGAATGCATAACTGGCATGTTACGTATTCCTAGTCTTACATATTTTGGGATTGGGGCATTACATATTTTTGTTGTGGCCCATACAGGTCCTGATTAAATCATTTTGGCTACTTTCCGGTACCGAGCGAGCCTGTAATCAGGATTAGCAGTATTAGTATCTCAATCCACAACTGATTTAAAATTTTCTTAGCATTTGATTATCGCCCTTGGACTTCATAATTATACTCTTTTATTCCCCTCGACATCTTTATTATTATTTATTATCTCTCCTTATTTCAGAGAGATGGACGTTCGTGCGCGGTATTTTTCTCCAAGAAGCAGATCATTGTCAAGGCAGAAGAAGACATGCTGGATATAAATTTTTGAGAAGACGGTTACCCTTAGTAGGATAGGTAGATAGGTTATTCCTATATGCGAGAGCTAGTGTAGATTATTAGCATGAGAATTAAATATAGTATAGAGGCCTAGAACTAATAAAACCTTACCCTTGCTTAAGATAGCAGTAATTTGGAAGCATTAGAAGTTAGAAAGATTGTTAGATTCTAATGCACTGAAATACTTATTAAAATACATAGCTAGATGCTAGGGATTAGATGTGGCCCATGATGGTGATACAAGGAATTGTATTATGACCTTAAAAAATTAGAACCTTACGTAGCAGGCCATAGTGGTTAAATCTCTAGTTGTCTTGTGACTTTTAGTATCAAAACTAGATCTTATGACTCCCTTAAATTATTGATGACTATAGGTCTGGACTAAATAGATAGGTAGATTGCTAGACCAAATATTTGAGTAATTAGATAACTCAAGTACTAAAGTTTAGCTTTCGAAATCAAACTAGATGTACTTAATTATTTGGGTTGTCAGTGTTAATTGAACAAGTGAGTTCCACCCGTGATTACTTGGGTAGATAAGCTAGTATCTGTGATAGAAAAATAGGTTGAAGGATGAGAGTTTTGATAGATGTTATAGTCTTGAGTTAGATATAGTGAATTACCTATAATAGATGATAAGCTATAACAACATGGTAACCATATAGTTTGGATGAAGGGTATACATGGAATAAACAAGAAGAAATTTCAGGTTCAAGGTGAAGAAGGTAGAATGGTAACAAGAAGAGTCACGAGGAGTACATGATCTTGAGCATTTTAAATTACGAGAAGGATCTAGGAAGGCCTGAAGATTTATCACTCGTTAGTTGCCCAGAAGATCTATACTATGAAGCAGAAAATATTGGATCATGATTGGCAAAGCTTATAGTTGAAAACAAGATTAACATACTAAAAAGAATATGAAGGTGCGTAGGAAACATATGATAAGGGAAAAAAATTATGGTCGCATAATCCAAGGAGAAGGGATTGTGATATGGACTTGAGGGATAGTAATTTTAGTATTTATGAATTATAATGCTTTTAGAATTTTGAGAATTTAGTGCGAGTAGAAATTGTTGATCAGTCTCGAAGTGATACGAATTTCAAAAAATTAAACACAGGTTCAGAATCACATACTAACTTGATGGTTATTCTGTATCACAAGACCCTTAGAGTATAGATTTACACATGGTAGCGAGTGTAAATAGAAGATATAAGTCTTATAGGAATGATAGCTGAATATTATGGGTTACACATAAACTAATTAGGGCCAAGAATTTAGATTTTTAACTAATAGGGTATGAGCTTGCTTGACCTATCCTTAGTAGTAGGTGATGAGAACCTATTTCCAATTTACCATAGCTTATAAATTTTTAGATTTTAGAAATCTTATCATCTCATTGAGTTCGAAGAATTTTCACTCAAGATAACCATGATATCATACTTGTGTAATAGGGAAGTAACATAACTAGAAGATTCTCGTAAGGAAGATAGGTTTTAGATGGCAGAGACTAGACGAACAACAATAAAAAAATATGGACAATAGAATGGAGTAAGTTGTACAAAAATGGGTAGGAATTCCAGTTGAAGATCAGACAAGTATTGATGAGTGTCCTTAGCGAACAATATGCCATGAGTGATAGACCTAAATACATGATTAGTTTAGACCCTTACCTACTAAGTTAGGAATATACGAGGTAGACGAAGTTGAATGGATCGTATATTATTTACCTATAGCCAGAAGTAGGTTGCCAATAGTATGAGAGAGATTATATAGAATATAACTTATATGAATATAGTATTGAGTTTAAAAATTAGTTGTATTACTCCCTCTATTGCATTCCTATCCTTCCTATCAAATTATTATATTATTTTGCATATATATGTCACACCCCAGTCCCAAAATACGTAGGACTAGGAACACGTAAGCATGCCAGCCGTATGTATATAGAGACTCCAATATATGGAAACCAAAACACATACGTACGCTGTAATATGAATAACAATTTACAAGTGGTATATACTTATCACAAGTCAAAGGGCATAACTAAATCTCATCCACAGAAATCATAAAAAAATAAATAACCAATAATTATGTAACTAAATCTTAATATGAAGTATCAAAGAATGATAGTCGGGTGGAAACAAATCCACTGCCAACCTAGAATATAAAAAAAACAATATAAGAACATCAACTACTAATCACGAGGCTCGAAGAGATGACCTCCTCGAAATATAAGTAGCAAGTCATAATCTGCGCTCCTGCTAATAGTCATGAACATCTATACCTGAAAAGGGACCAGGTCCTCAGAGGGACATAACAAGATACATAGAAGCATGCCAATAAAGTACTAAAAATAAACATCCAATGGGTCACTAACCATCTATGTGAATGCAGTTTGAGAATAACTTTCCAACACGTGGGCTATCTGGCTAAAATGGGATTGGCATGATTCTCTTGGAGATTCAGGGGCCTAAAAAGCATGACGTCTTTTGAACCTCAGAGGCCGCCAGGTAATATATAGGGGTCATCATGACCGCGCATCTTCGGCAGAGCGTACGTATTACACAAGGAAAGTACAAAGGAGCCCAAATGCCTTACTTGTTGTTCTCTCCACCCCATGCTATAAGCATGTCATATCCATGACACGATAATACCTCTAATAACTGCCAAGTCTTCTAGCATACAATTTCTAATAGCAGTTATTCCCTATCGCACGTCTCATACGTACGGGAGGCCAACCCAATATGCAAGTTCGTATCCTACATGAGACTCACACTCGTGTAACAACGGTGTCACGGCCAATGAAATCTAATAATGCCTCCAAATCATGTGGTGGTCTCGTAAACTAGGTCAACATGCATATATATAATAAAAATAGAATATGACGCCACCGTCGTTGCACCTAAGTTATCCTTGGATGCGCAGTTTATATAGCAGTTAAAATATATGAACTAAATAAACAGAAATAAGATGCATACACCATATGGAATATAAATTACAGGACAATGGCAAGGTATACTTGCCTTGCAAGAAAGCTGCGTAGTGCCAATAACCTACTCCTAAAGTCTCGCAGAACAATCCAATGGTCCTATATACATATAATACAATACAATACAATATCAGTCATTACACTAGCACATACACAACCATAATTACACTGAACTCAGAGGGTACGTTGGGGGTGATACTAGTCAACTGGAGGGGTCAAATATGCGTCTAGCTACGCGGGTGTCCTATCTTAAATGCTGTATCAAATCAGACAGTTAAACACTAACATGTGTCTAGCCAGTATGTCAGTGTACATAAGGCAGACAATTCTCTAATATTCTGGGTCACAAAGTCATATACAAATACGCGGAAAAGTCCACAATGTCCTAGGGTCGTACAGTATAAGTACATATATGGTCATAATTAGTTTTAGCATTTTAATTACATATATCTACATCCATATATTTATCAACTAATATTATACACACACACACCTGCAACTGGTCACTAGGTTAACCGACATGGTCTGAAATCAACCAAATTTCACTAAGTATGCTAACCCAAATGTTATTTATACAAACACACATATAAAATGAAAAGAGAGGGACATGTTCGAACCTTGGTGTACACACACGGGAACAACGATGACGACGATGTTGATGATGTTGATGATGATGATAAGGATAATGTTGATGGGAATGATGATGGTTATGATAATGATGATGGTGATGATGATGATGAAGGTGATGATGATGATGATGGTGATGATTGGTGATGATGATGGTGATGATGATTGGTGATGATGATGATAAAAGGGGATAATGATGATGATGATGAAGGGGGATGATGATGATTGGTGATGATGATGAAGGGGATGATGATG
Organism: Iris macrosiphon; assembly: GCA_036927795.1. Taxonomy (NCBI): domain Eukaryota; kingdom Viridiplantae; phylum Streptophyta; class Magnoliopsida; order Asparagales; family Iridaceae; genus Iris; species Iris macrosiphon. Next base: position 137,217,347 of record JAYESA010000002.1, read on the forward strand.
AGGACCAGGGATGGCCGGAGGCTGCCAGAGGAGAGGCTCGACGGTCAGGAGGTGGACAGGGAAGAGAAGGAGATAAAGTCGAAGGGGGTGGTCGGGTTGTGGTACAGTCAGGGCTCAACGGGGATGACCGGGATCCGGCGGAGGTCGACTGGTGCACTACTCGCGGTGATCATGCGAGGCTGGGGTCCGTCGAGGCAAGGCTGCTGTTCGGGTTGTGATGGTTCCGGCGGGTGGTTCAGAGGTGGGGCTGCTGCTCATCGAGGAGGGATGGATGGTGGTCGGGTTAGGTGTCCTCAGGCAGAGGAGGGAGGTGGAAGAGAATGGTGGGTGGGGTTGAGGTCTCCGGTCGGCGGGTGGGGATGCAGTTGATGGAAGAGATGGTGAATGGAGACAATGGTGCTTGCTGGTGGTGAACGGTGGTGTTCAGGGGAGAGGTGGTCGTGCTCGACGGACTGTGGAAGAAGGCAGGCTAGCGGGAGGTCAAGATGGCCAGGGCTCCGGCTGCGGGAGGACATGGATGGTGAACAAGAGGTGGGGAGATGGGTCGGCTAGGAATAGGTTTAGGGGATGGTGAAGGGGATGAAAAAATAGAAAAATAATATATATATATATATATATATATATGTGTGTAAAAAAGTAGGGTTGGGTGTTAACCTAGGTAGTTGGGACTTGGTCAACATCCTTGGAAAGGGGCTTTGGCTTTACATGTAGATATTGGAGGGCTAGGATTGCATAGTTTCAAAATGGAGGGCCAAGGTTTGAAGAGAGTTGATGTTGAGTGCTACACACTCCAAAATTATGGAGAAAATCACATGACCAATCAATAAAGGAAAATAGGATTTTTACATGTGTTTGGTCCAATAGGGTGTGGACACCTAAATGCACTTTTGCATAAAAGTCCGTAACAATTAGAAAATTACACAAAGATGGAAATTGGATTAAATTATTTAAAATTAATGCAAATGGTGTTCTAAGATTAATTAGAAGTACATGGGACTAAAATTAGGTAAAACATAATTATCATGGACGTAGAAGACTCAGAATAAAAAATTATCATAATTTGGGTTGCACAAAACGGGTCAAGATTATGTCTCCAATTTCGATTGGAACGCACAAGGATACAAAGTTAGATTTATTTAGAATTAAATATAAACATCTGCGACGAATATTATGCGACTAAAATATAGCACAAGAGAGCATAATTATAAGTTACACAAAGGTCAAAATGGAAGACGGGCATGTCTAGGACAAGGGTATAAAATTTGTAGGAAGGCAATGGCTAGGGTAGTGCTCCAATTATCAAAGCAACGGTAAGGTGCACTAAGTGATATAAATATTGTAAAATTATCTAAAATACCGTGTTTTATTTCTAATTGGATTCAAACTAGCCCTAGTCTCTCTATCTAAGCCAAGTAGGCCTAATTTTGGTCGAGGGAGTTTACAATATAGCCTCGTGCTTTTGTAACAAAGATCCTTCTAATTATACAAATGAGTAGATCCTTCTTCCCTTACTAGTCATGCCCTAGTAACAAATTAATCTTTTAGTTGGTCCCTCTTCATGATATTAATATCCATCTTACTGTAGGTATAAGTTCTTTTCTTTATTCTAATTCCCTGATCTAGTCATTGTGATTTGATTCTCCAGATACTTGTCTAATTGTACCTTATTCAATCCTGTGACCATACTCCCTAGACTTATCATAAAATTCTCTTGTCTTGGTCTATAGATTTCTCTCTTTGTGATTCTCTCGATTCTTCCTTTCATCATCAATGTCATGCGATGTCAAAGTCTCTATACCACCTTGCCTTAGTTATACCCGACCAAACCCTTTCTTATGTTTTGTTGAAGACATTAACTATAGGAGCAATATTATTTAGGTAGCAATTTTCTTTATAGAGTTGTCGACCAATAGCACCCTAATAATATCTAGGTCCCCTTAGAGAATATTTGATTATGGCAAGTAGACCATAGAACTCTTGAATCCTTATTAGAAAGTAGGCCCTTCCAAAAATCTTGTTAGCCGGATCTTGACTTTAGTTTTGAATACCAACTAAATTTTTATAAGTTGGGTAGATCATAGCCCCCAGGTTTTAGTGTACGATTATTTTAGAATTTCAGGGTAAATTTGAATTTATTTGGTATTGATTAGGATTAATTCCAAACATATTGAATTACCTCTTTAATTTTGTATCTTTTAATACCTTGGTTGTGGCTCGGATATTTGGCGCACAACACTATCCTTTCCTTTCCAACAACTTCCACCCATATGACCTAGACTAGTCACTCTACACCTATGACATGACTATCACCCATCTCATGCTTCATTTTAGTCGCACAACATTCGCGACGCATTTGCACACACAAATGACACCTAGATATCCTTTTCCGTTGCGGACAATTTTAATACGCAACATCGACTCAATTCTTCCGAAAACTTTAAGATTTATAAGCCTAGCTGGACCTACTTCACTCATGACCCGGCCGTTACGCCCAAATATACATTTCCATGCTCCATATAGACCCCACAACATTTGCGGCATATCTTCTTCTAAAAATTCTATACTTAAATATTTAATTCTTTTGTAATTAAATTAAATTGTACATCGGCAACCCAATTACTCTAACCACCGATATACCCGTAGCCCACTCAAGCCAAAAAACGTCCATGACACCTATGTTGCATTAAGTTGAGCCCTTGTACTCTCCACACAAAATTAATCATCTTGATAAATTATATCACCTTTTGACGCTTATTGCTGAACCGTTCATCGGCATCCATGATATGTGATAAAGTATTCCTCGGTACCATTTCACCCTAGTTGTATTTGGCTATGATATTTTTAATTATCTTGTAGACTCATGACCTAATTAGGAGCAAGGAGAAATGGTAAACTTCCTTTATAAAGTTATTGACTCATTAACGCCATGGTAGTTCCTAGATTTCTTCTGATAGTCTGTGACTACGGTCAAAAAAGCCTAAACATCTTGTACCTCCCTTGAAAATAGTCTTATATAACTCTTGTAAATAGGAGAGTGACAAAAAAAATTTATGGCCAACTTTATTCTTATAAGTTGGGTAAAGCCTTGATTAAGCGTACCCTTATTCTTATAATGCGACATCAAACTAGGATCCCATTGGTAACTGCGTTGTCACGTCCCGCTTTCCAAGATACGGTGAGTCGAGTACGTAACTACATCCCTAGGCTACGCCCCATATGAATACTACCATACTCGTATCAGCGATTGTCGCCTATAAATCTTTTTAGAATAAAATGCAAGTCATGCTAAGGTGATTAGGCAATACAACTGATTTATACCACTCAGGTTAATATTCAACTAAAATATGTCTTTAAAGTAACTTCTCTTTAATGTACATAGTTTCAGGTACACCTACTTGGTGCTGTATTTCCTGGAATTACTTGAAGATTATTCCTCGATCTCGTCCACATTATAAAGAGGTAGCATATCTTCATTTGCTTTATCTCCTCCTAGTGAACAATACTAGGTCGTCAGAACGACATATAAGTCCTCGGTCAAGAACGGTAAGTAAATAAAAGATATGATAGTAGGATAAGAAGAATAACGGTTATAAAAGGAATAAGAAGGTAAAGTATAATATAGAGTCCATGACTTGAATAGTTCCTAATTTAATATTCCTATAGTGTCTAATAATTCAAGCATTATATAACCCTACGTCACTACCACAATACACAAACAATTTCCCTAAATGATGATGCAATTTGGAGAACAACCCTTAAATAACCATTTTACCTAGTTTTCCACCAACAATCCCGTTTACTAGGGACCAGGCTGTGACTTGATGGCACGGTGCCTAGAATCCGGCCCTGCCCTCATGGGCTTAAATCTTGAATTCACCTATTCGATAGTTTGAATCGAAATATGTGTGTTTATAATCAGGTGACTTGAACAGGATGGCACGGGGTTATGATCTGGCCTAGCCCTTTTTGGGCCAAATCTTGAGTTCACCCATTCGATGGTTTTTTTTTTGAATCGAAGTGAGTGTACTTATTTTTAGGTGACTTGAACAGGATGGCACAGGGTTATGATCTGGCCTAAACAGGAAAGTGAGCTAAGCCTCACCCGTTCACTTCGTAAGGCCTTACGAAAGAGCTTTTAACTGCTGATCAGCCATATATATATATAAATATGTTGCGGGATTTCGTAGGTGGTTATTTATGTTGTTCTCCCCCGCCCAATTCTTCTAGCCTAAATCTACAAACAATCCTTATTCTATTTTCTTGTATTCAGGTTTCTGCTCTGCGTATCGCTTTAACCATTATTTATATAAAAATGCATTTTCAGGATGATACAAGATACATACTTTTATTTTATCCAAAATCCAGAGTACAGGTATTGAGTTATCAACACAATTTCAAGAATATTAATTATACAGAGCAGATTATCAGGTAGTTAGATTTTGTTGAGTGACTTGTGTCCGTGCCCTACGTATCCTAGACTTTTACTAACTGCCCCCTGATTAAATTACAATCATTGGTGGTCTGTTACAAAAAGATATATATCTAGAGTTTAGAGTCTCGGGATATCGGTGATATTCCTGGATAACGAAATATTGGTTAACTCCCAAAATTCTTGGAAATTTTGGCAGAGTCCCTTTTGTATTTCGGCTTCTAAAATTTTAACAATTCATATATTCGACCCGGAGCAACCCTCTGTAGCATTCCCGGGCTCGCCGACCCCTTCGGCGGAGCAACTCTTAACACCGGAACATACGCAATAGATTATAAGTTAATTAAAATGGAAGGGCTTCTTTTATACCTTAATAGTTAGCTAATTATTTATTGTGCAATCGTTGCCTTCCAACACTGCACTGGTTTCAAGTAATCCATAATCCTTAGTAGGCAATTCAAATCCAAAATTTTAATATGTAATAGATGAAGGAATTAACTATATGCATATATTAGAATTTAGCGTTCAAGGCCTAAGACTTGTATGGCAAAATTGTTCATGTTCACTGTACGTACTATATGCAATCTTCTATAAAATAATAAAATTTCAACTAGAACTTATGTAACTAAAGTTACCCTAACTTACGTTATATATATAATACATGCTTAAGTTAGATAATTCTAACGAAATATGCTAAAATATGTGTTATTCAATTTTGGGCAGAATTAAATCATCTTAATAAATTGCCTAATGTCGAATTTCTTATTTAAAGCTACGTCGAGTGTAGTTTTATGTTATCTTAATAATAGGTCTTTGCTTTTCATGTATCCCTCTTATATATATATATATATATATATATATATATATATATATATATATATATATATATATATATATACACACACACACACACATATGTATAAACTAGTAGTTGTAGAGCTAAGTTATAATTATAATTAAAATCATTGTGTATCCATTTGTGTCCTACCTAGGCGTCAAGATACATGTGTCCACATCACACATATACATATATATACGTATAGATTTATGTGTTCACCTACACACACAAGTGTTAATTTGTTCTACAATCCTAAAAATATCCATTGAACGAAATCCTTAATTTAATTCTAAGGAAAGAAATAATACAAGGATGAGAACTTGCATTTGTTTTGAGCGATCTAGAATTCTTTCAAGTTCCCAATTTTGGTACATAATTTCTTCTCAATTTTCTATGAGAAATTGAATCAAATTATTCTCTAATTAGGTCTATGAAAAATTTGGAGAAGGGATGAGTGTTTACCTAACTTTGGAAAGAAAGAAAGAGAAGTTGTGAAATTGGAGGAGACGAAGCTCGGCGGCGTGCGGGTCGGACGACGTGCGGGTCCGACGACGGCGACGGTAGCTTCGTGGCCGGCGGCGGTGGCGTACGGCAGCGGCAGCAGCAGCTACAACACAATAGCTGCAGCACCAGTAATAATAGACATGGCAGTAGCAACAACAGTAGATTGAAATAGTAGGGGTTGGAGAAGATGAGGATGAAGAAGAAATAGGGTTTCCATAGGGGATTAAGTAGGAAAGGGGGGTTAGGTTCATTAGGAATGTATGGGAGAGGGAAATGGAGCCATATTTTTCCTGAGAAATAAAGATGAAGGGAGGAGAAGACTTGTATGTCATGACTCATAAACCTGTTGTTGGTTTTCTCCCCCTTCCCATGGATTTGGAAAATTTTGCGTAAAACCCCCTCTCAATTCCAGAATTTGATGAGGCTAGTTTGTAAATTGGTATTTACATAAGCCTAAGATATATATATATATATAATATATATATATATATATATATATATATATATATATATATATATATTTGGAGAGAAAAAATAAAAAATAAAATAAAATGGTAGTTATGACACTCTATCCCCCTTAAAAAAATTTTGTCATCAAAATTTTAAATTAAAAGAGTAGCTGCCTTGGTTAATAAACAAATATGGAAACTGGTTTCGCATATCTTCTTCTTTTTTCCAAGTTGATTCTCCTGGAGAGTCCTTATTCCAAGCTACTCCAACTAATGGGATGATCCGATTCCAGAGTATTTTGTCTCTACGATGTAGGATTTCAACGGGTCGTTGTTCGATACGTAGAGTTGGTCCGGCGGTGATCTCTGAATGATCTAGTATATGATTTGATCTGATACATATCTTCAGAGTTGAGATACATGGAATACATTATGTACCCCTTCTAGTATTGAGGGCAGTGCTAGTTTATAAGATACTCTTCCAATTTTCTCTAGTATATCTAATGGTCCAATATATCTTGGACTCAGCTTCCCTCTAGTTCCAAATCCAATTGTCCTCTATGTTGGCGAGATTTTTAAGAATGCATGATCGCCAGGTTAAAATTCTAACATCCTTCGATGCTTGTCAGCCCACATCTTCTGCCTATCTTGGGCTGCTTGCAAATAATTTCTTATTTCTTTAATCTTGTCAACAGTTCTGTGTTACTAGTTCTGGGCCCAGTAACTGTCTTTCTCCTACATTCTTTCAGCACATTGGTGATATACACTTCCTTCCATATAATGCTTTAAAAGGTGCCATCTTAATGCTGGTATGATAACTATTATTATAAGAAAATTCTACCAAATGTAAGTGATCGTCCCATGATCCTCCAAAATCTAATGTGCAGGCTCTTAACATGTCCTCTAGATTTTGAATTATTCTCTCTGATTGACCATCTGTATGAGGATGGTAAGCAGGACTAAATTTTAACTGAGTGTCGAGGCTCTCCTGCAGACTTCTCCAAAAATATAAAGTAAACCTGGTGTCTCTATCCGAAACTATACTTACTGGTACTTCCTATTGATTGATAATCTGTTTCATTTACATGTCTGCTAATACTTCTGTTGTCTGTTCAACCCAGAATGGTAGAAATCGAGCTGATTTAGTGAGTCTACCTATGATGACCCAGATAGCATTGTTACCCTTTTGTGTCTTAGGTAGTCCGGTTACAAAATGTATTGTGATATGTTCCTATTTTTATTCAGGTATTGGTAAGGGCTGAAGAAGGCCTGCTATCCTTTGGTGTTCTGCTTTTACTTGCTGACAGACAAGACATCTGGATACAAATTGAGCAATCTCTCGTTTCATTCCATGCTACCAAAAATTCTATTTTAAATCCTTATACATTTTAGTACTTCATGGATGAATGTAATATTGAGAGTTATGAGCTTCTGTCATGACTTCTGTTCTTAGATTTCCACTAGGTACACATAATCGATCACCAAACCTTAGCGATCCATCTGGATGCTTTCTTATTCCAGTCTGGAGTCCTTCCTTAGTTTGTTTCCATATTTTTTGGAGTTTAGAGTCTCCTTGTTGAGATTTCTTGATTTTGTCTACTAGGGAAGACTGTACTTGTAAATTTTCCCATGATCCTTCTGATATTGGATATATTACTTCAATTTTTATCTTACTTAAGTCTTTGAGTATTTTTCTTGAGGTATCCATAAAGAATGTCATTGGTTTCCTGCTCAAGGCATATGCCACTTTATTTGCTTTACCCGAATGGTATTCTAATTCCATATCAAAGTCCTTGAGTAATTCCAACCATCTCATTTGTCTCATATTAATTTTCTTCTGAGTAAGCACATATTTCAGACTTTTGTGATCCGTACATTATTGATTCTCTCCCCATATAAGTAATATCGCCATAATTTAAGTGCAAAAACTACAGCTGCTAGTTCCAAATTATGAGTTGGATAATTTCTCTCATGTTGCTTCAGTTGTCGAGAGGCATAGGCTATAACTCTTCCGTGCTGCATTAGCACACAGCCTAGCCCTTTACCTGATGTATCGCTATATATCTCGTATCCTCCTGATCCCGACGGTAATGCTAGCACATGTGCCGAAATCAATCTTTTCTTTAATTTATTAAAGGCTGCCTAGCATTTCTCCGTCCAATTAAATCTTTCCTCCTTTCGGGTCAACCGAGTTAATGGCTCTGCGATTCTTGATAAATTTTCCACGAACCTCCTATAGTATCCAGCTAATTCCAAGAAACTTTAAATTTCTGCCACAAACTTTGGTATTGGCCAGGATTTAACAACTTCTACCTTCTTCGAATCTACTGAAATGCCTTCTCCGCTGATGATGTGGCCTAGAAATGATATATGATTTAACCAAAATTCATATTTACTAAGTTTAGCATATAATTACTCATGTCTTAGGGTTTGCAATATCACCCTCAGATGCTCTTCATGTTCTTCTTCATTTTTTGAATATATAAGGATGTCGTCAATGAATACAATCATGAACTTATCCAAATATTGATAAAATATTCGATTCATTAGATCCATAAATTTAGCAGGAGCGTTAGTTACTCCAAATGGCATAACCAGGAACTCGTAATGTCCATGATGAGTCCTAAAGGCTATTTTTTGAACGTCCTTCTTCTTGACCTTTACTTGATGATATCCCAACCTTAAATCAATCTTTGAGAATATCTTGGCTTCTTCTAATTGATCAAATAATTCATCAATTCTGGGCAAGTGGTATTTATTCTTGATTGTCACTTCATTCAAGGCTTTATAATCAATTACCAATCGTAGGGTCCCGTCTTTCTTTTTCATAAAAAGCACTGGTGCACCCCACGGTGAAGCACCGGGCTGAATAAATCCTTTTGATAATAATTTCTTTCTTTATTTGTTTGTTTAGCTTAGTCAATTCTTCTTTATTCATCGGGTATATTTTCTTAGCTATAGGTGCTGCTCCAGGCACCAAATTGATAGAAAACTCTACTGCTCTATCCGGTGGCAATCCTGGTAACTCATCGAAAAATACATCCTTGAATTCTTTCACTATCCTTGGAAACTGTTCCTCCTCTAGTTCATAAAACCTTCCTTGGACTGGTTGTTCAAACTTTTCTAATTGCTTAGCATCAAATTCCTTTTGGTCTCGAATAAATTCGTATAATTCTCCATTGGTGAGCTGGAATAGAACTTTTCCTTGGCCACAATCTATACTTGCTAATGTCTTGTTCAACCAATCCATTCTAAGTACTACATCATAATTGTTCATTAGAAAAACTAACAATCTTACCTGAAAAGTTCCACCGCCTAACTTAACTGGATATGCTTCACAAACCCGACTAACTTCTACCGTACCATTATCCGTAAGAATATTTAATTTCTTAAGTAACGGTTGCGATTTGATTTCATGAAGAGCTATAAATGCTGATGCTATAAATGAATGATTTGTCCCAAAATCAAATAATACAGATGTCGGATAAGCTAAAACTAGAATAGTACCTGTTACTACTTCTCCAGCGAGTTCTGTTTCATCAGTCTTCATCTAAATGCCTGCCCTTGCCTTTTTTTCTTTCCAGTCTGAGGCTGGTTTGTCTTCTGAGCTTGTTGGAATTGGTAGGCTTAGGGTGCAAAGGGTGGTCTTCGTTGATTTCCATAAGTCAACATGGCTTGAGGTGTTGGCGCTTGTATAAGAGGTCGAGGACCATTTCCTTGAAGCATAGGCCTGATGTTATTTTCTCGGAACGTAGGTCGTGATTCTTGGTGCGAGTTTTGCATTATTGGTCCTAAGGTTCGTAGTTGTGGACACTGGCCAATCTGATGCTTATCTGATCCGCATCTTAAACAAAGATCCAGAAATTTTCTACAGTCATCCCTCATGTGCCCAGGTTTTTGACAAAAAAATGCAAATAACTGGTCTTATACCAATTTGAGAGCTTTTGGACAGTCCTTGCCATGGATGCCTCGAGGATAAAATTCCTACTTCCAAAGTTCTTTTCTGGGGATGAGATCGAAACGGTTGTTCTTCATTAGCATTCTTTCCTGGCTCCTTGCTACTTCAGTCACCTTAGGATAGGTTTGGCATCGATAGGCGGCGATTCTACTCTTCAGTTGGCTCCCTAGTCCTTCCAGGAATCTAGATACCTTGGTTTCCTCATCGGCTATCAGGCTTGAAGTGTAAAATGACTAAGCCTGGAAAACTCTGTAACATACTCGTCTACCGGGAGTCTCCCTTGATTTAAATGAGTTAATTGTCGTTCTAATTCGATTTTAGTTGATTTTGGAAAGAATCTTCCTTCAAATTTCTTCTTAAATTCTTTCCAAGTTATTTTGTCCTCCGAATCCTCTAGGTGTTCAGCACTCCACCAGTGTTCAGCAATATCCTCCAATTGGATTCAGATTGTAGATACCATATCCTCAGGATTAATTTTTGCTGCTTTTAACAGCCCTTCTATGGTTCTAATCTACTGTCCGGCTTTGATCGAACTTTCCATTCCTTTAAACTTTGGAGAATTTAGGTTCCTAAAATCCTTTAGTGAACCATCTCTAGAATTGGCATACGTTTGCAGATGTTCCAACATCATGGCAGTTGTGGCTAGAGCCGTATCTGCATGCTGACTGTTAGACTGCATAATCTGTTGGAATAATTTGTACATGTCCCTAATAGAGGGTTCCATCTGAGTTTGTGAGAACGAAGCATGGGATTGATCATGATTAGACATTATCCTGAAAAATTTAAATACAATTTCTCAAGAATAATCCTGAGATTCAAGGATAGAAAAATATATTAAAAATCTTAAGAGTTTTTTTGGAAAATAGAGGAACATATAGGTACATGGATAACAAAAAGTATATTTTATTCACTCATAATCAAAATGTGAGACAAAATATGCTGCTAAGGTACTAGTCATCTTGCACATAGGCATATATACATATTTAGACTATTCACATTCCAATACTTCCTTCCTTCCTAACTTATATACATATTCACATACATCCTTGCCGTTCATAAAAGATACCTAGTAGATAAGAGATCCTTTATACATAAGGTTCCTAGTCCAGCTTCCCTATGATACGGGTCCATACCTGGGTAAGGATTGTAGCTTCAGGATGTAGTTCTTGAAAATCAGTTAACGTTCCTTCATACCCTTCTAATTTAGGATAATCATATTCATATTCTGGATCCCGTATGTAGATATAATAGGTTTCCCTTTCATGGTGTGTCACTACCACAATTCCAAATAAGGGCATTTGTGTAATTTCACTATTTTTGAATAATTATGTGTTTAATTTATCTGCTGAGTTTTAAAACTATTCATATGTGTTAGTGATATTTGGTTTTAGGTCAAACCCTAGAACCCATTAGGACAAACCCTAATGGCTAAACCTAATTTGAAAACCCAGTTCTAGAGAAACCCTAGAATTCAAACTTTAGGTTTGGACCTCAAACCCTAGACTGACTAAACCTTAGTTAAGTAGGTTCTACATGACCTAACCTGGGGGTTTAACCTAAAACTATGCATTAGGAACCCTAACTTGGTTTTAATATAAAAGGGAAGCCTCTCTCAAAGCCATTCTTTATGTAGAAAGAAGAAACCCTAGCCTCCATAAGAAAAATCACTTGTTCTCCACCCCAAATTCGAGATCTAACCCTAGGGATCCCATCTTCCTCCTCCAAAGCAAGGAAAACAAGGAACTTGGGTCAAGGAACCTTGAGGAAGAAGAACTTCATAGGGAAACCATCTCCCTATAGGTAAATCTGAATTTTTAATTCCTTTATTTCTGTTTTCTGATGTTAATGCCCATTAGGAACCCACCCTTGCTGTTAGATTTTGATTTTTAGGGTTTTGATTAGGGTTTTGTGTTCATACATTGGTTTTCCCCAATTTTTGTGGACCCTAAATCATAGGGGTATACAAGTAGGCAGATTTCCTCATTTACATATAGATTTGATCTTGATTTTTAGGGTTTTACGTTTGGGTTCATGAGTACTATTGTGGAATCTGATTTCAGCACATTACGTGTTTGATAAAATACCAAGAAGGATGAACACCTATCTAATCTACTCTAATATTATCTAAATTGATGTATGAGGTTTGATGTATATATATATATATATATATATATATGTATATGTGTAGATGTGTTGTTGTTTTGATTTTCTGTGCAGTCGAGTGTTTGTGGGCTGTGGTGTGTATTGGGAAATTCCGGGCAGTGTGTGGTCGGGTTGTGTGCTGTGTGCACTGTGGGAGTTCCTGTGCACAGTCAGGCAGTGTGTGGCTGTGTGTTTGGGAGAAATTAATTGTGCAGTCGGGCTTTTGGTGCAGTATGTGTTAATGTAAATCAGTGTGTCTAGGAATCAATGTGTGTGTGTATGCCTTAGAGTTCAGTTGGGGGCTATGATGAGTTTAAATTCCCTTGGTTTTAAGCTATCATAACCAGTTATAGTTAGGTTATCTACCCTTTTGGCTTACTTCAAATCCATATCAAATAGATAATTGTGAGGTTGAGTGTGCACAGCAGGGATTTCTTGTGTAGCTGTGCTGTGCTGTGTTCAATGTGTGTCTTGTGTTCAGGACTGTGTGATTCAGAGAGAGAGAGTGTGTAGCCAGTGTGTGTGTAGACTGTGTGAGTGAGGTGCATTGGGTTCAATATAAAAAACTGAGCAGTATTGGGGGAATTGTGTATCAGTTTAGTCAGGATGTGACAGTGTGTAGGTATTTAAGATGCCTGTGTGTATCCCAAAATCAGGGTGAGGTATTATATGCAGTGAAAACCAGTGTGTTGTGCTGTGCACACAGTTGTGTGTGTGGTTTTGGGACATAGCAGTATCAGTAAGAGTATATGAGAGTGTACCTGTGTTAATTGTAGGAGTACTAGTTCCTAACTATGTGTTTATGTCTCAGTGTGTTGGTGTTCAGTGTTCAGAACCTGTATGATTGCAGTGAGGGTATGAGTATCAGTGTGTGTAGATGTAGTTGTGAGGAACCTGTGTCAATGTAACTGTGTGTCCCTACCAATGTGTGCCTATGTATGTGTATCAGTTAGGTGATAGTTTAACTGTGTGTGTGTCCTAGGTGTGTTTCAGATTTCAGTTTACCTGTGTGTATATCACCTATAGTTATATAACTAAGGTAAAATAAGTTAGATACTATATTATTACTAAAATAGAAACGAATTATAAATTCTAACTAGTATAAGTGGGTACCCTAGTATAAATGACAATTATAGTTAATATTGACTAGTGCAGTTAGGTGGTGCATAGTCAGCTTATCAAAGACCTAGAAATGACCCTGTACCTAGCATAGAACTAGGTATGCATGTAGCCTTTTCAATACATTTTTTTTTGATATGGATATTGATATTTTTAGGTGACTGTGATTTCATCTTGGACATCGATCCTCACACCTTGCTCAGGACCACAGGCGAGTACATTCTCTGACAGTTTTCGTTTTGTTGATTACTTCTATAAATTGTAGTGTATTACATACTTGATTCCGACACTATGGATACACGGGTTAGCACCCTAGATCCCCATCATGAGGAGTCGTGATTGGAATCCATCGTGCTAGCTGGGGGATGGGGAACTATTAGTAGATTATGTGATCATATCCAAACTTATCGTGCATCATAGCTCACCCCACTTCTCACGTCGGGTGCAGCCTGACTATCATCATGCTTCATAGCTGTTATATATGATTAGCCTGACCATTATCATGCATCATAGCTAACCATATGGTTAGCCTGACCTTCAAGAATCATAGCTAATCATATATAACCAGCCTGATCTAGTCCCAAGCCGATCACATAATAAACTAATATTTCAAACACTTAGCTAGATGTCTATTTTATTCAGATTCACTTGTTCTAGCATTCACTGTTTATTGTTCATTGCTAGATGCTCTATTGCCTATTTCATTTCTCCTGTACTTCTCATTTTCAGCATATACTTTCATCTTGTATTTCTTACACTGTTTATAGACTTTGTCAATTTAATGAAACTGCTGTTAGTGCTTGTGCTTCGCTCCAATCCTGACTGGATAACATTTTTCAGAGGACCTGGAGAACTTTTGCCCCACTCATTATGGCCCAGGATTAGAGGGAGATTTCACTCCAGAAATCCCAGAGGAGTTGCCTATCCAAGAGGAGACCTTGCCTGCCTGTACTTAGATTACTTTTTCTGCAATTATTGTTTTAGACTGAGACTGAGTTGTATTTATTATTTTGTGACTTTGTGAGGTCATCCAGACCAGGATTTGAGTTGGACTTATTGTGGTTGGTTTTTTATTAGAACTCTTTTCAATTCTCATCGTGCCATTATTCTTATAGCTTGTGATTGAGTATATTATAGAACTGTGGTTATTTATCATTGTCCTCCGTACGGAGTTGAGACTATTGACAGGATATACTATGTTTGTGACCTAGACAGCGTTCTACCGCCGATGCTGCGGCGTAGGCTGGACGTACCCACGACTCATGCCCAAATTCCGGGTGCGGGTCGTGACACGTTTTTAGTGGTGGCCCATGCAGGTCTAGCTTCGCAAGTTGTGCGATGTCGTGGTAGTGCGACAACTTAGTTGTACTATTACGAGCCTGTTTTAGTAAGTAGGAATTAGGCCGAGGATATGCTCAATCACAATTAGGGAATTCTGATTCTTATGATACTACTCTTAATGATTTTCCTTTAGAAATTACTGTCCTTCCTTGATGATATCGTGTCTATTACCTTAATTGAATCTTTCAATCTGTCTTCAGGATGCCGCCGAAGACCAGGTCCCAGAGACTCGGAGCAGCAGCTTCAGAGAGGTCTGCCACTTCTCGCCCTGCCGGACAGACATCCGCAGCACCTCCTACATCCCCAGTACATGTAGGAGTGTCTGCAGCTTTCGGGGGTCCTCCACCACCTGTTCAGAGGGTCCCCACAGCTACGACGGAGCCACCACCACCACCACCAGTTCAGTATCCAGGAGGTGTGCCCGTCGATGGGGCACAGATGTTCACTTTGATTCAGGGCATGGTCGATGCCCAGAGGACGTCGGCAGAGGCCCAGAGGGTGCAGGCTGAGGCACACCAGGCCCAGACAGAGATGATGAGGGTGAACATGGAGAATGCTCATCAAGTGGCTCTCCAGGCTGTGGAGAGGGTCACTCAGCAGCAGCAGCATCCTGGTCAGCAACAACAGAGGCCGGGCACCATCGTGGATTTCAAGAGGATGATGCCTCGGGAGTTCAAGGGGACAGAAGGGATACTCTACGCCGATGATTGGCTAGAGGACATCGAGAGGAACTTGCGCTTGGCGCAGCTTCCAGAGGCGCTCCAGATCGAGGCAGCTGGCAGCCAGATGTTCGACATCGCCTTGACATGGTTTCGCACGGAGCCGAGACTCTTGCGCAGGGGACTCACTTGGGAGGCTTTCAGGGAGCTCTTCAAGGAGAAATTCTTTTCTGACGTTGCCCTGGGAGCCTTGGAGAGTTAGTTCCATGACTTAGTCCAGGGGAGCTCGTCCGTCGATGAGTATGCCGCGGAGTTTTGCCGCCTGAGCCGCTTCGTGCCGTCGATGATTAGAGATCCGGGGGACAGGGCCCGAAAGTTCAGAAAGGGGCTGGCAAGGGAGATCAAGTCTCGCACGTCGGGACGTCGCACCGCTACTTTCGAGGGCATATTGATGGATGCTCAGATAGCCGAGGACGACTTGGACCTCAGGCCCAAGAGGGGACGCGATGTTTCCGGAGGAGCAAACAGTAGTGCGGGACCAGGCAAGCGTCCACACTATCAACAGCAGCAGAGGCCCTATCAGCAGCAGCACCAGCAGCACCAAGCACCAGCCCGAGGGCAGGTCCAGCCACAGCAGCAGAGGCAGACTCAGCCCGTTATCCAGTGTGCGTACTGCGGGAAGACAGGACATACTAGAGAGATCTGCAGGAAGAGATTGGGCTCATGTTTGTTCTGCGGATCGACGACACACCAGCTGAGGGATTGCCCTACCATTCGGACTCGTCCAGGTCAGGGTGGAGCAGCCGCCCAGAGAGGACCAGACACAGGGTACCTGCCGTACCAGGAGGCCAACAACAGAGGGGACCACTTCCACCGCAACATCAGAGGTTTGCCCAGCATCAGCAGCAGAGGTGCACCCCAGGGGCGAGCGTACGCCATGGCAGTCGAGGAGATCGAGCCAGCAGGAGACTTGATCACAGGTTCGGTTCTTCTCGATTGTATTCCCGCATTTACCTTATTCGACTCTGGCGCTTCCCATAGTTTTGTGTCTGTATCATATGCACTTCGACATCATTTAGACACAGAACATTAGCTAGGACTTGCAAGATCATGACTGGTGGAGGTATTATCCTAGTCCGTGATCACTGCAAGGACCGGAGAGTGTCAGTAGGAGGCCGAGAGTTGAGCGTGAGCTTACTTGTCATGCCACTTCCGGGGTACGATATTGTACTCGGAATGGACTGGTTGAGTAGACATCATGCTACCATAGATTGTTTTAGAGGCAGAGTATTATTTAGACCACCAGGAGAGCCGGAGTTTGACGTCGTCAGAGGAGCAGCGGAACAGAGGAAGGGCACATTTTGCGGAGCCAGGGCGGAAGAAGAGGAGTTGCCACACCCTCTGATAGCGAAGTTCCTGGATGTATTTCCAGAGGAGTTGCCAGGCTTGCCGCCAGACAGAGATGTTGAATTCTCTATAGACTTGGTTCCAGGAGCGGAGCCCATTTCACAACATGTCTATAGAGTCAACAACAGCGAGCTGGCAGAACTGAAGAAGCAAGTTGAGGAGCTGCAGGACAAAGGTTTCATCAAATCCAGTTCATCACCATGGGGAGCTCCGGTATTGTTCGTACCGAAGAAGGACGGCACGGTGCGCATGTGCATTGATTATAGAGCTTTGAACAATATCACTATCAAGAACAAGTACCCGCTGCCGAGGATAGATGATCTTTTCGACCAGTTGAGCGGGGCGAGGGTGTTTTCAAAAATAGATTTGAGGTCAGGCTATTACCAGGTGAAGGTAAAGAGAGAAGACACGCCGAAGACAGCCTTCCGGACCAGATACGGCCAGTTTGAGTTCATGGTGATGCCATTTGGTTTAACCAATGCACCGGCAGTATTCATGAACCTGATGAACAAGGTGTTCCACCAGTACCTTGACAAGTTTGTGGTAGTGTTCATTGATGATATTCTGGTGTATTCTAAGACCCCGGAGGAGCACGAAGAGCACCTGAGGTTGGTCTTAGAGACTCTCAGGAGGGAGCAGCTGTACGGGAAACTCTCTAAGTGTGAATTCTTCCTTGACAAGGTTGAATTTCTTGGGCATGTGGTATCGGGTGACGGGATCTCGGTTAACCCACAGAAGATCGAGGCAGTGGAGTCGTGGGCTACCCCCAGTTCGGTAGCTGAGATCAGGAGTTTTCTCGGGCTAGCAGGATACTACAGGAGGTTTGTACAAGACTTCTCCAAGATTGCAGCGCCGATGACCAGACTGACTAGGAAGGATGTGGATTTTGTCTGGACGGAGGAGTGCCAGGCTGCATTTGATGAGCTGAAGAAGAGGTTGACGACAGCTCCAATTTTGACGTTGCCAGCAGGGACAGGTGGTTTCACCATCTACAGTGATGCTTCAGGGAAGGGTCTGGGATGTGTTCTTCAGCAGCACGGGAAGGTGATTGCCTATGCTTCCAGGCAGTTACGTCCTCATGAAAAGAACTACCCCACCCACGATTTGGAGTTAGCAGCAGTTATCTTCGCTCTAAAGCTGTGGAAACATTACCTGTACGGAGAGCGTGTGGAGATCTTCACAGACCACAAGAGCTTGAAGTACGTATTCACACAGAAGGAGCTGAACATGAGGCAGAGGAGGTGGTTGGAGTTGATGAAGGACTTCGACATCTCACTGTAGTACCACCCAGGAAAGGCCAACGTAGTCGCCGATGCCTTGAGCAGGTATCCGATGGCTATGTACTTGACGACTGATAGACATTTGTTGGCTGATTTGGAGAGCTTGGAGATTGAGGTGTTAGTTCCCGGTACTGAGATCCAGATGTGGGGATTGCAGATCCAGTCCGAGCTGATGGACAGGATCAGAGCTGCGCAGTACGACGATGAGGCTCTGAGGAGTATCAGAGCACAGGTTCAGATAGGATTGTCGGACGATTTTACTATCGCAGATGATGGTTCCTTAAGGCATGGCACGAGGATGTGTGTGCCGAGCGGGGAGCTACGCGAGAAGGTTTTGCAGGAGGCACACCGCTCTCAGTACTCGATGCATCCCGGTGCCAACAAGATGTATCGAGACTTGAGGGAGCACGTATAGTGGTATGGAATGAAGTGCGAGGTAGCACGCTTCGTATCCCGGTGTCTAGTGTGCCAGCAGGTAAAGGCAGACCGGCAGAGGCCAGGTGGGTTGCTTCAACCTTTACCGATTCCAGAATGGAAATGGGAGCACGTGACCATGGATTTTGTTTCAGGGCTTCCACGTTCTCCAGGAGGGAAGGACGCGATTTGGGTCATCGTGGACAGGTTGACCAAATCAGCCCATTTCTTACCTTTCAAGGTGGGTACGTCGACAGAGAGGCTAGCAGAGATGTACGTGCGACAGATTGTTAGGCTTCATGGAGTTCCTGTGAGCATCATCTCGGATCGGGATAGTCGTTTCACTTCCCACTTCTGGAGGAGTCTGCAGGCTAGCTTGGGCACTCAGCTCAAGTTCAGTACCGCATATCACCCCCAGACAGACGGGCAGTCTGAACGGACTATTCAGACTCTCGAGGATATGCTACGCACTTGTGTCCTAGATTTTGGAGGTTCTTGGGAGGATCATCTGCACCTGGTAGAGTTTGCTTACAACAACAGCTACCAGACCAGCATCGAGATGTCACCATTTGAGGCTCTTTATGGAAGGAGGTGTCGTACACTGTTATCTTGGGACGACGTTGGAGAGAGAGCCTTGCTAGGACCAGAAATGGTCGTGGATGCAGCAGAAAAGGTGAAGCTCATCAGAGACAGACTGCGAGTGGCGCAGGACAGACAGCGACATTGGGCCGACAGCCACCGTAGACCCCTTGAGTTTCAGGTAGAGATTGTTGTTTTTCTGGCTTGAGTTTGTTTGTTTAGACTGCGTGTTGAGACTGTTTTGTTTTAGGTTAGCGATCTAGTATTCCTACGGATTTCTCCGACGCGTGGCACGATTCGTTTTGGTGGAGGCGGGAAGCTTAGCCCACGTTACATCGGACCCTTCGGTATTCTTGCGAGGGTAGGTGCAGTGGCATATAGACTAGACTTGCCGCCTGCATTAGAAGGAGTGCATGATATGTTCCACGTGTCGCAGCTGAGACGGTACGTGGCAGACCCTAGTCACGTACTTGATCACTCAGAGATTGAGGTTGGTCCGACGCTCAGCTACCCTGAGCAGCCCGTAGAGATCTTGGACCGCAGAGAGAAGGTATTGCGGAACCAAACTATTCCCTTGGTTCGTGTTGCATGGAGACATCACTCTCCAGGGGAGTCGACCTGGGAGAGAGAGGACGAAATGCGCGAGCAATACCCGTATCTCTTCTAGACTTGAGGTATATTTCCTTTTTGATTTCATTCTTGTTCTAGTTCAGTCCAATTTCGAGGACGAAATTTCTTTTAGGAGGGTAGACTTGTCACTACCAAAATTTCAAATAAGGGCATTTGTGTAATTTCACTATTTTTGAATAATTATGTGTTTAATTTATCTGCTGAGTTTTAAAACTATTCATATGTGTTAGTGATATTTGGTTTTAGGTCAAACCCTAGAACCCATTAGGACAAACCCTAATGGCTAAACCTAATTTGAAAACCCAGTTCTAGAGAAACCCTAGAATTCAAACTTTAGGTTTGGACCTCAAACCCTAGACTGACTAAACCTTAGTTAAGTAGGTTCTATATGACCTAACCTGGGGGTTTAACCTAAAACTATGCATTAGGAACCCTAACTTGGTTTTAATATAAAAGGGAAGCCTCTCTCAAAGCCATTCTTCATGTAAAAAGAAGAAACCCTAGCCTCCATAAGAAAAATCACTTGTTCTCCACCCCAAATTCGAGATCTAACCCTAGGGATCCCATCTTCCTCCTCCAAAGCAAGGAAAACAAGGAACTTGGGTCAAGGAACCTTGAGGAAGAAGAACTTCATAGGGAAACCATCTCCCTATAGGTAAATCTGAATTTTTAATTCCTTTATTTCTGTTTTCTGATGTTAATGCCCATTAGGAACCCACCCTTGCTGTTAGATTTTGATTTTTAGGGTTTTGATTAGGGTTTTGTGTTCATACATTGGTTTTCCCCAATTTTTGTGGACCCTAAATCATAGGGGTATACAAGTAGGCAGATTTCCTTATTTACATATAGATTTGATCTTGATTTTTAGGGTTTTACGTTTGGGTTCATGAGTACTATTGTGGAATCTGATTTCAGCACATTACGTGTTTGATAAAATACCAAGAAGGATGAACACCTATCTAATCTACTCTAATATTATCTAAATTGATGTATGAGGTTTGATGTATATATATATATATATATATATATATATATATATATATATATATATATATATATATATATATATATATATATATATATATATATATATATATATATATATATATATGTATATGTGTAGATGTGTTGTTGTTTTGATTTTCTGTGCAGTCGAGTATTTGTGGGCTGTGGTGTGTATTAGGAAATTCCGGGCAGTGTGTGGTCGGGTTGTGTGCTGTGTGCACTGTGGGAGTTCCTGTGCACAGTCAGGCAGTGTGTGGCTGTGTGTTTGGGAGAAATTAACTGTGCAGTCGGGCTTTTGGTGCAGTATGTGTTAATGTAAATCAGTGTGTCTAGGAATCAATGTGTGTGTGTGTGTATGCCTTAGAGTTCAGTTGGGGGCTATGATGAGTTTAAATTCCCTTGGTTTTAAGCTATCATAACCAGTTATAGTTAGGTTATCTACCCTTTTGGCTTACTTCAAATCCATATCAAATAGATAATTGTGAGGTTGAGTGTGCACAGCAGGGATTTCTTGTGTAGCTGTGCTGTGCTGTGTTCAATGTGTGTCTTGTGTTCAGGACTGTGTGATTCAGAGAGAGAGAGTGTGTAGCCAGTGTGTGTGTAGACTGTGTGAGTGAGGTGCATTGGGTTCAATATAAAAAACTGAGCAGTATTGGGGGAATTGTGTATCAGTTTAGTCAGGATGTGACAGTGTGTAGGTATTTAAGATGCCTGTGTGTATCCCAATATCAGGGTGAGGTATTATATACAGTGAAAACCAGTGTGTTGTGCTGTGCACACAGTTGTGTGTGTGCTTTTGGGACATAGCAGTATCAGTAAGAGTATATGAGAGTGTACCTGTGTTAATTGTAGGAGTACTAGTTCCTAACTATGTGTTTATGTCTCAGTGTGTTGGTGTTCAGTGTTCAGAACCTGTATGATTGCAGTGAGGGTATGAGTATCAGTGTGTGTAGATGTAGTTGTGAGGAGCCTGTGTCAATGTAACTGTGTGTCCCTACCAATGTGTGCCTATGTATGTGTATCAGTTAGGTGATAGTTTAACTGTGTGTGTGTCCTAGGTGTGTTTCAGATTTCAGTTTACCTGTGTGTATATCACCTATAGTTATATAACTAAGGTAAAATAAGTTAGATACTATATTATTACTAAAATAGAAACGAATTATAAATTCTAACTAGTATAAGTGGGTACCCTAGTATAAATGACAATTATAGTTAATATTGACTAGTGCAGTTAGGTGGTGCATAGTCAGCTTATCAAAGACCTAGAAATGGCCCTGTACCTAGCATAGAACTAGGTATGCATGTAGCCTTTTCAATACATTTTTTTTTGATATGGATATTGATATTTTTAGGTGACTGTGATTTCATCTTGGACATCGATCCTCACACCTTGCTCAGGACCACAGGCGAGTACATTCTCTGACAGTTTTCGTTTTGTTGATTACTTCTATAAATTGTAGTGTATTACATACTTGATTCCGACACTATGGATACACGGGTTAGCACCCTAGATCCCCATCATGAGGAGTCGTGATTGGAATCCATCGTGCTAGCTGGGGGATAGGGAACTATTAGTAGATTATGTGATCATATCCAAACTTATCGTGCATCATAGCTCACCCCACTTCTCACGTCGGGTGCAGCCTGACCATCATCATGCTTCATAGCTGTTATATATGATTAGCCTGACCATTATCATGCATCATAGCTAACCATATGGTTAGCCTGACCTTCAAGAATCATAGCTAATCATATATAACCAGCCTGATCTAGTCCCAAGCCGATCACATAATAAACTAATATTTCAAACACTTAGCTAGATGTCTATTTTATTCAGATTCACTTGTTCTAGCATTCACTGTTTATTGTTCATTGCTAGATGCTCTATTGCCTATTTCATTTCTCCTGTACTTCTCATTTTCAGCATATACTTTCATCTTGTATTTCTTACACTGTTTATAGACTTTGTCAATTTAATGAAACTGCTGTTAGTGCTTGTGCTTCGCTCCAATCCTGACTGGATAACATTTTTCAGAGGACCTGGAGAACTTTTGCCCCACTCATTATGGCCCACGATTAGAGGGAGATTTCACTCCAGAAATCCCAGAGGAGTTGCCTATCCAAGAGGAGACCTTGCCTGCCTGTACTTAGATTACTTTTTCTGCAATTATTGTTTTAGACTGAGACTGAGTTGTATTTATTATTTTGTGACTTTGTGAGGTCATCCAGACCAGGATTTGAGTTGGACTTATTGTGGTTGGTTTTTTATTAGAACTCTTTTCAATTCTCATCGTGCCATTATTCTTATAGCTTGTGATTGAGTATATTATAGAACTGTGGTTATTTATCATTGTCCTCCGTACGGAGTTGAGACTATTGACAGGATATACTATGTTTGTGACCTAGACAGCGTTCTACCGCCGATGCTGCGGCGTAGGCTGGACGTACCCACGACTCATGCCCAAATTCCGGGTGCGGGTCGTGACACGTTTTTAGTGGTGGCCCATGCAGGTCTAGCTTCGCAAGTTGTGCGATGTCGTGGTAGTGCGACAACTTAGTTGTACTATTACGAGCCTGTTTTAGTAAGTAGGAATTAGGCCGAGGATATGCTCAATCACAATTAGGGAATTCTGATTCTTATGATACTACTCTTAATGATTTTCCTTTAGAAATTACTGTCCTTCCTTGATGATATCGTGTCTATTACCTTAATTGAATCTTTCAATCTGTCTTCAGGATGCCGCCGAAGACCAGGTCCCAGAGACTCGGAGCAGCAGCTTCAGAGAGGTCTGCCACTTCTCGCCCTGCCGGACAGACATCCGCAGCACCTCCTACATCCCCAGTACATGTAGGAGTGTCTGCAGCTTTCGGGGGTCCTCCACCACCTGTTCAGAGGGTCCCCACAGCTACGACGGAGCCACCACCACCACCACCAGTTCAGTATCCAGGAGGTGTGCCCGTCGATGGGGCACAGATGTTCACTTTGATTCAGGGCATGGTCGATGCCCAGAGGACGTCGGCAGAGGCCCAGAGGGTGCAGGCTGAGGCACACCAGGCCCAGACAGAGATGATGAGGGTGAACATGGAGAATGCTCATCAAGTGGCTCTCCAGGCTGTGGAGAGGGTCACTCAGCAGCAGCAGCATCCTGGTCAGCAACAACAGAGGCCGGGCACCATCGTGGATTTCAAGAGGATGATGCCTCGGGAGTTCAAGAGGACAGAAGGGATACTCTACGCCGATGATTGGCTAGAGGACATCGAGAGGAACTTGCGCTTGGCGCAGCTTCCAGAGGCGCTCCAGATCGAGGCAGCTGGCAGCCAGATGTTCGACATCGCCTTGACATGGTTTCGCACGGAGCCGAGACTCTTGCACAGGGGACTCACTTGGGAGGCTTTCAGGGAGCTCTTCAAGGAGAAATTCTTTCCTGACGTTGCCCTGGGAGCTTTGGAGAGTCAGTTCCATGACTTAGTCCAGGGGAGCTCGTCCGTCGATGAGTATGCCGCGGAGTTTTGCCGCCTGAGCCGCTTCGCGCCGTCGATGATTAGAGATCCGGGGGACAGGGCCCGGAAGTTCAGAAAGGGGCTGGCAAGGGAGATCAAGTCTCGCACGTCGGGACGTCGCACCGCTACTTTCGAGGGCATATTGATGGATGCTCAGATAGCCGAGGACGACTTGGACCTCAGGCCCAAAAGGGGACGCGATGTTTCCGGAGGAGCAAACAGTAGTGCGGGACCAGGCAAGCGTCCACACTATCAACAGCAGCAGAGGCCCTATCAGCAGCAGCACTAGCAGCACCAGGCACCAGCCCGAGGGCAGGTCCAGCCACAGCAGCAGAGGCAGACTCAGCCCGTCATCCAGTGTGCGTACTGCGGGAAGACAGGACATACTAGAGAGATCTGCAGGAAGAGATTGGGCTCATGTTTGTTCTGTGGATCGACGACACACCAGCTGAGGGATTGCCCTACCATTCGGACTCGTCCAGGTCAGGGTGGAGCAGCCGCCCAGAGAGGACCAGACACAGGGTACCTGCCGTACCAGGAGGCCAACAACAGAGGGGACCACTTCCACCGCAACATCAGAGGTTTGCCCAGCATCAGCAGCAGAGAGGTGCACCCCAGGGGCGAGCGTACGCCATGGCAGTCGAGGAGATCGAGCCAGCAGGAGACTTGATCACAGGTTCGGTTCTTCTCGATTGTATTCCCGCATTTACCTTATTCGACTCTGGCGCTTCCCATAGTTTTGTGTCTGTATCATATGCACTTCGACATCATTTAGACACAGAACATTAGCTAGGACTTGCAAGATCATGACTGGTGGAGGTATTATCCTAGTCCGTGATCACTGCAAGGACCGGAGAGTGTCAGTAGGAGGCCGAGAGTTGAGCGTGAGCTTACTTGTCATGCCACTTTCGGGGTACGATATTGTACTCGGAATGGACTGGTTGAGTAGACATCATGCTACCATAGATTGTTTTAGAGGCAGAGTATTATTTAGACCACCAGGAGAGCCGGAGTTTGACGTCGTTAGAGGAGCAGCGGAACAGAGGAAGGGCACATTTTGCGGAGCCAGGGCGGAAGAAGAGGAGTTGCCACACCCTCTGATAGCGGAGTTCCTGGATGTATTTCCAGAGGAGTTGCCAGGCTTGCCGCCAGACAGAGATGTTGAATTCTCTATAGACTTGGTTCCAGGAGCGGAGCCCATTTCACAACATGTCTATAGAGTCAACAACAGCGAGCTGGCAGAACTGAAGAAGCAAGTTGAGGAGCTGCAGGACAAAGGTTTCATCAAATCCAGTTCATCACCATGGGGAGCTCCGGTATTGTTCGTACCGAAGAAGGACGGCACGGTGCGCATGTGCATTGATTATAGAGCTTTGAACAATATCACTATCAAGAACAAGTACCCGCTGCCGAGGATAGATGATCTTTTCGACCAGTTGAGCGGGGCGAGGGTGTTTTCAAAAATAGATTTGAGGTCAGGCTATTACCAGGTGAAGGTAAAGAGAGAAGACACGCCGAAGACAGCCTTCCGGACTAGATACGGCCAGTTTGAGTTCATGGTGATGCCATTTGGTTTAACCAATGCACCGGCAGTATTCATGAACCTGATGAACAAGGTGTTCCACCAGTACCTTGACAAGTTTGTGGTAGTGTTCATTGATGATATTCTGGTGTATTCTAAGACCCCGGAGGAGCACGAAGAGCACCTGAGGTTGGTCTTAGAGACTCTCAGGAGGGAGCAGCTGTACGGGAAACTCTCTAAGTGTGAATTCTTCCTTGACAAGGTTGAATTTCTTGGGCATGTGGTATCGGGTGACGGGATCTCGGTTAACCCACAGAAGATCGAGGCAGTGGAGTCGTGGGCTACCCCCAGTTCGGTAGCTGAGATCAGGAGTTTTCTCGGGCTAGCAGGATACTACAGGAGGTTTGTACAAGACTTCTCCAAGATTGCAGCGCCGATGACCAGACTGACTAGGAAGGATGTGGATTTTGTCTGGACGGAGGAGTGCCAGGCTGCATTTGATGAGCTGAAGAAGAGGTTGACGACAGCTCCAATTTTGACGTTGCCAGCAGGGACAGGTGGTTTCACCATCTACAGTGATGCTTCAGGGAAGGGTCTGGGATGTGTTCTTCAGCAGCACGGGAAGGTGATTGCCTATGCTTCCAGGCAGTTACGTCCTCATGAAAAGAACTACCCCACCCATGATTTAGAGTTAGCAGCAGTTATCTTCGCTCTAAAGCTGTGGAAACATTACCTGTACGGAGAGCGTGTGGAGATCTTCACAGACCACAAGAGCTTGAAGTACGTATTCACACAGAAGGAGCTGAACATGAGGCAGAGGAGGTGGTTGGAGTTGATGAAGGACTTCGACATCTCACTGTAGTACCACCCAGGAAAGGCCAACGTAGTCGCCGATGCCTTGAGCAGGTATCCGATGGCTATGTACTTGACGACTGATAGACATTTGTTTGCTGATTTGGAGAGCTTGGAGATTGAGGTGTTAGTTCCCGGTACTGAGATCCAGATGTGGGGATTGCAGATCCAGTCCGAGCTGATGGACAGGATCAGAGCTGCGCAGTACGACGATGAGGCTCTGAGGAGTATCAGAGCACAGGTTCAGATAGGATTGTCGGACGATTTTACTATCGCAGATGATGGTTCCTTAAGGCATGGCACGAGGATGTGTGTGCCGAGCGGGGAGATACGCGAGGAGGTTTTGCAGGAGGCACACCGCTCTCAGTACTCGATGCATCCCGGTGCCAACAAGATGTATCGAGACTTGAGGGAGCACGTATGGTGGTATGGAATGAAGTGCGAGGTAGCACGCTTCGTATCCCGGTGTCTAGTGTGCCAGCAGGTAAAGGCAGACCGGCAGAGGCCAGGTGGGTTGCTTCAACCTTTACCGATTCCAGAATGGAAATGGGAGCACGTGACCATGGATTTTGTTTCAGGGCTTCCACGTTCTCCAGGAGGGAAGGACGCGATTTGGGTCATCGTGGACAGGTTGACCAAATCAGCCCATTTCTTACCTTTCAAGGTGGGCACGTCGACAGAGAGGCTAGCAGAGATGTACGTGCGACAGATTGTTAGGCTTCATGGAGTTCCTGTGAGCATCGTCTCGGATCGGGATAGTCGTTTCACTTCCCACTTCTGGAGGAGTCTGCAGGCTAGCTTGGGCACTCAGCTCAAGTTCAGTACCGCATATCACCCCCAGACAGACGGGCAGTCTGAACGGACTATTCAGACTCTCGAGGATATGCTACGCACTTGTGTCCTGGATTTTGGAGGTTCTTGGGAGGATCATCTGCACCTGGTAGAGTTTGCTTACAACAACAGCTACCAGACCAGCATCGAGATGTCACCATTTGAGGCTCTTTATGGAAGGAGGTGTCGTACACTGTTATCTTGGGACGACGTTGGAGAGAGAGCCTTGCTAGGACCAGAAATGGTCGTGGATGCAGCAGAAAAGGTGAAGCTCATCAGAGACAGACTGCGAGTGGCGCAGGACAGACAGCGACATTGGGCCGACAGCCACCGTAGACCCCTTGAGTTTCAGGTAGAGATTGTTGTTTTTCTGGCTTGAGTTTGTTTGTTTAGACTGCGTGTTGAGACTGTTTTGTTTTAGGTTAGCGATCTAGTATTCCTACGGATTTCTCCGACGCGTGGCACGATTCATTTTGGTGGAGGCGGGAAGCTTAGCCCACGTTACATCGGACCCTTCGGTATTCTTGCGAGGGTAGGTGCAGTGGCATATAGACTAGACTTGCCGCCTGGATTAGAAGGAGTGCATGATATATTCCACGTGTCGCAGCTGAGACGGTACGTGGCAGACCCTAGTCACGTACTTGATCACTCGGAGATTGAGGTTGGTCCGACGCTCAGCTACCCTGAGCAGCCCGTAGAGATCTTGGACCGCAGAGAGAAGGTGTTGCGGAACCAAACTATTCCCTTGGTTCGTGTTGCATGGAGACATCACTCTCCAGGGGAGTCGACCTGGGAGAGAGAGGACGAAATGCGCGAGCAATACCCGTATCTCTTCTAGACTTGAGGTATATTTCCTTTTTGATTTCATTCTTGTTCTAGTTCAGTCCAATTTCGAGGACGAAATTTCTTTTAGGAGGGTAGACTTGTCACTACCAAAATTTCAAATAAGGGCATTTGTGTAATTTCACTATTTTTGAATAATTATGTGTTTAATTTATCTGCTGAGTTTTAAAACTATTCATATGTGTTAGTGATATTTGGTTTTAGGTCAAACCCTAGAACCCATTAGGACAAACCCTAATGGCTAAACCTAATTTGAAAACCCAGTTCTAGAGAAACCCTAGAATTCAAACTTTAGGTTTGGACCTCAAACCCTAGACTGACTAAACCTTAGTTAAGTAGGTTCTATATGACCTAACCTGGGGGTTTAACCTAAAACTATGCATTAGGAACCCTAACTTGGTTTTAATATAAAAGGGAAGCCTCTCTCAAAGCCATTCTTCATGTAAAAAGAAGAAACCCTAGCCTCCATAAGAAAAATCACTTGTTCTCCACCCCAAATTCGAGATCTAACCCGAGGGATCCCATCTTCCTCCTCCAAAGCAAGGAAAACAAGGAACTTGGGTCAAGGAACCTTGAGGAAGAAGAACTTCATAGGGAAACCATCTCCCTATAGGTAAATCTGAATTTTTAATTCCTTTATTTCTGTTTTCTGATGTTAATGCCCATTAGGAACCCACCCTTGCTGTTAGATTTTGATTTTTAGGGTTTTGATTAGGGTTTTGTGTTCATACATTGGTTTTCCCCAATTTTTGTGGACCCTAAATCATAGGGGTATACAAGTAGGCAGATTTCCTCATTTACATATAGATTTGATCTTGATTTTTAGGGTTTTACGTTTGGGTTCATGAGTACTATTGTGGAATCTGATTTCAGCACATTACGTGTTTGATAAAATACCAAGAAGGATGAACACCTATCTAATCTACTCTAATATTATCTAAATTGATGTATGAGGTTTGATGTATATATATATATATATATATATATATATATATATATATATATATATATATATATATATATATATATATATATATATATGTATATGTGTAGATGTGTTGTTGTTTTGATTTTCTATGCAGTCGAGTATTTGTGGGCTGTGGTGTGTATTGGGAAATTCCGGGCAGTGTGTGGTCGGGTTGTGTGCTGTGTGCACTGTGGGAGTTCCTGTGCACAGTCAGGCAGTGTGTGGCTGTGTGTTTGGGAGAAATTAACTGTGCAGTCGGGCTTTTGGTGCAGTATGTGTTAATGTAAATCAGTGTGTCTAGGAATCAATGTGTGTGTGTGTATGCCTTAGAGTTCAGTTGGGGGCTATGATGAGTTTAAATTCCCTTGGTTTTAAGCTATCATAACCAGTTATAGTTAGGTTATCTACCCTTTTGGCTTACTTCAAATCCATATCAAATAGATAATTGTGAGGTTGAGTGTGCACAGCAGGGATTTCTTGTGTAGCTGTGCTGTGCTGTGTTCAATGTGTGTCTTGTGTTCAGGACTGTGTGATTCAGAAAGAGAGAGTGTGTAGCCAGTGTGTGTGTAGACTGTGTGAGTGAGGTGCATTGGGTTCAATATAAAAAACTGAGCAGTATTGGGGGAATTGTGTATCAGTTTAGTCAGGATGTGACAGTGTGTAGGTATTTAAGATGCCTGTGTGTATCCCAATATCAGGGTGAGGTATTATATGCAGTGAAAACCAGTGTGTTGTACTGTGCACACAGTTGTGTGTGTGGTTTTGGGACATAGCAGTATCAGTAAGAGTATATGAGAGTGTACCTGTGTTAATTGTAGGAGTACTAGTTCCTAACTATGTGTTTATGTCTCAGTGTGTTGGTGTTCAGTGTTCAGAACCTGTATGATTGCAGTGAGGGTATGAGTATCAGTGTGTGTAGATGTAGTTGTGAGGAACCTGTGTCAATGTAACTGTGTGTCCCTACCAATGTGTGCCTATGTATGTGTATCAGTTAGGTGATAGTTTAACTGTGTGTGTGTCCTAGGTGTGTTTCAGATTTCAGTTTACCTGTGTGTATATCACCTATAGTTATATAACTAAGGTAAAATAAGTTAGATACTATATTATTACTAAAATAGAAACGAATTATAAATTCTAACTAGTATAAGTGGGTACCCTAGTATAAATGACAATTATAGTTAATATTGACTAGTGCAGTTAGGTGGTGCATAGTCAGCTTATCAAAGACCTAGAAATGACCCTGTACCTAGCATAGAACTAGGTATGCATGTAGCCTTTTCAATACATTTTTTTTTGATATGGATATTGATATTTTTAGGTGACTGTGATTTCATCTTGGACATCGATCCTCACACCTTGCTCAGGACCACAGGCGAGTACATTCTCTGACAGTTTTCGTTTTGTTGATTACTTCTATAAATTGTAGTGTATTACATACTTGATTCTGACACTATGGATACACGGGTTAGCACCCTAGATCCCCATCATGAGGAGTCATGATTGGAATCCATCGTGCTAGCTGGGGGATGGGGAACTATTAGTAGATTATGTGATCATATCCAAACTTATCGTGCATCATAGCTCACCCCACTTCTCACGTTGGGTGCAGCCTGACCATCATCATGCTTCATAGCTGTTATATATGATTAGCCTGACCATTATCATGCATCATAGCTAACCATATGGTTAGCCTGACCTTCAAGAATCATAGCTAATCATATATAACCAGCCTGATCTAGTCCCAAGCCGATCACATAATAAACTAATATTTCAAACACTTAGCTAGATGTCTATTTTATTCAGATTCACTTGTTCTAGCATTCACTGTTTATTGTTCATTGCTAGATGCTCTATTGCCTATTTCATTTCTCCTGTACTTCTCATTTTCAGCATATACTTTCATCTTGTATTTCTTACACTGTTTATAGACTTTGTCAATTTAATGAAACTGCTGTTAGTGCTTGTGCTTCGCTCCAATCCTGACTGGATAACATTTTTCAGAGGACCTGGAGAACTTTTGCCCCACTCATTATGGCCCACGATTAGAGGGAGATTTCACTCCAGAAATCCCAGAGGAGTTGCCTATCCAAGAGGAGACCTTGCCTGCCTGTACTTAGATTACTTTTTCTGCAATTATTGTTTTAGACTGAGACTGAGTTGTATTTATTATTTTGTGACTTTGTGAGGTCATCCAGACCAGGATTTGAGTTGGACTTATTGTGGTTGGTTTTTTATTAGAACTCTTTTCAATTCTCATCGTGCCATTATTCTTATAGCTTGTGATTGAGTATATTATAGAACTGTGGTTATTTATCATTGTCCTCCGTACGGAGTTGAGACTATTGACAGGATATACTATGTTTGTGACCTAGACAGCGTTCTACCGCCGATGCTGCGGCTTAGGCTGGACGTACCCACGACTCATGCCCAAATTCCGGGTGCGGGTCGTGACACGTTTTTAGTGGTGGCCCATGCAGGTCTAGCTTCGCAAGTTGTGCGATGTCGTGGTAGTGCGACAACTTAGTTGTACTATTACGAGCCTGTTTTAGTAAGTAGGAATTAGGCCGAGGATATGCTCAATCACAATTAGGGAATTCTGATTCTTATGATACTACTCTTAATGATTTTCCTTTAGAAATTACTGTCCTTCCTTGATGATATCGTGTCTATTACCTTAATTGAATCTTTCAATCTGTCTTCAGGATGCCGCCGAAGACCAGGTCCCAGAGACTCGGAGCAGCAGCTTCAGAGAGGTCTGCCACTTCTCGCCCTGCCGGACAGACATCCGCAGCACCTCCTACATCCCCAGTACATGTAGGAGTGTCTGCAGCTTTCGGGGGTCCTCCACCACCTGTTCAGAGGGTCCCCACAGCTACGACGGAGCCACCACCACCACCACCAGTTCAGTATCCAGGAGGTGTGCCCGTCGATGGGGCACAGATGTTCACTTTGATTCAGGGCATGGTCGATGCCCAGAGGACGTCGGCAGAGGCCCAGAGGGTGTAGGCTGAGGCACACCAGGCCCAGACAGAGATGATGAGGGTGAACATGGAGAATGCTCATCAAGTGGCTCTCCAGGCTGTGGAGAGGGTCACTCAGCAGCAGCAGCATCCTGGTCAGCAACAACAGAGGCCGGGCACCATCGTGGATTTCAAGAGGATGATGCCTCGGGAGTTCAAGGGGACAGAAGGGATACTCTACGCCGATGATTGGCTAGAGGACATTGAGAGGAACTTGCGCTTGGCGCAGCTTCCAGAGGCGCTCCAGATCGAGGCAGCTGGCAGCCAGATGTTCGACATCGCCTTGACATGGTTTCGCACGGAGCCGAGACTCTTGCGCAGGGGACTCACTTGGGAGGTTTTCAGGGAGCTCTTCAAGGAGAAATTCTTTCCTGACGTTGCCCTGGGAGCCTTGGAGAGTCAGTTCCATGACTTAGTCCAGGGGAGCTCGTCCGTCGATGAGTATGCCGCGGAGTTTTGCCGCCTGAGCCGCTTCGCGCCGTCGATGATTAGAGATCCGGGGGACAGGGCCCGGAAGTTCAGAAAGG
Source organism: Iris macrosiphon (assembly GCA_036927795.1). Taxonomy (NCBI): domain Eukaryota; kingdom Viridiplantae; phylum Streptophyta; class Magnoliopsida; order Asparagales; family Iridaceae; genus Iris; species Iris macrosiphon. The sequence goes on from JAYESA010000002.1 coordinate 137,250,164, forward strand.
GGCTGGCAAGGGAGATCAAGTCTCGCACGTCGGGACGTCGCACCGCTACTTTCGAGGGCATATTGATGGATGCTCAGATAGCCGAGGACGACTTGGACCTCAGGCCCAAGAGGGGACGCGATGTTTCCGGAGGAGCAAACAGTAGTGCGGGACCAGGCAAGCGTCCACACTATCAACAGCAGCAGAGGCCCTATCAGCAGCAGCACCAGCAGCACCAGGCACCAGCCCGAGGGCAGGTCCAGCCACAGCAGCAGAGGCAGACTCAGCCCGTCATCCAGTGTGCGTACTGCGGGAAGACAGGACATACTAGAGAGATCTGCAGGAAGAGATTGGGCTCATGTTTGTTCTGCGGATCGACGACACACCAGCTGAGGGATTGCCCTACCATTCGGACTCGTCCAGGTCAGGGTGGAGCAGCCGCCCAGAGAGGACCAGACACAGGGTACCTGCCGTACCAGGAGGCCAACAACAGAGGGGACCACTTCCACCGCAACATCAGAGGTTTGCCCAGCATCAGCAGCAGAGAGGTGCACCCCAGGGGCGAGCGTACGCCATGGCAGTCGAGGAGATCGAGCCAGCAGGAGACTTGATCACAGGTTCGGTTCTTCTCGATTGTATTCCCGCATTTACCTTATTCGACTCTGGCGCTTCCCATAGTTTTGTGTCTGTATCATATGCACTTCGACATCATTTAGACACAGAACATTAGCTAGGACTTGCAAGATCATGACTGGTGGAGGTATTATCCTAGTCCGTGATCACTGCAAGGACCGGAGAGTGTCAGTAGGAGGCCGAGAGTTGAGCGTGAGCTTACTTGTCATGCCACTTCCGGGGTACGATATTGTACTCGGAATGGACTGGTTGAGTAGACATCATGCTACCATAGATTGTTTTAGAGGCAGAGTATTATTTAGACCACCAGGAGAGCCGGAGTTTGACGTCGTTAGAGGAGCAGCGAAACAGAGGAAGGGCATATTTTGCGGAGCCAGGGCGAAAGAAGAGGAGTTGCCACACCCTCTGATAGCGGAGTTCCTGGATGTATTTCCAGAGGAGTTGCCAGGCTTGCCGCCAGACAGAGATGTTGAATTCTCTATAGACTTGGTTTCAGGAGCGGAGCCCATTTCACAACATGTCTATAGAGTCAACAACAGCGAGCTGGCAGAACTGAAGAAGCAAGTTGAGGAGCTGCAGGACAAAGGTTTCATCAAATCCAGTTCATCACCATGGGGAGCTCCGGTATTGTTCGTACCGAAGAAGGACGGCACGGTGCGCATGTGCATTGATTATAGAGCTTTGAACAATATCACTATCAAGAACAAGTACCCGCTGCCGAGGATAGATGATCTTTTCGACCAGTTGAGCGGGGCGAGGGTGTTTTCAAAAATAGATTTGAGGTCAGGCTATTACCAGGTGAAGGTAAAGAGAGAAGACACGCCGAAGATAGCCTTCCGGACTAGATACGGCCAGTTTGAGTTCATGGTGATGCCATTTGGTTTAACCAATGCACCGGCAGTATTCATGAACCTGATGAACATGGTGTTCCACCAGTACCTTGACAAGTTTGTGGTAGTGTTCATTGATGATATTCTAGTGTATTCTAAGACCCCGGAGGAGCACGAAGAGCACCTGAGGTTGGTCTTAGAGACTCTCAGGAGGGAGCAGCTGTACGGGAAACTCTCTAAGTGTGAATTCTTCCTTGACAAGGTTGAATTTCTTGGGCATGTGGTATCGGGTGACGGGATCTCGGTTAACCCACAGAAGATCGAGGCAGTGGAGTCGTGGGCTACCCCCAGTTCGGTAGCTGAGATCAGGAGTTTTCTCGGGCTAGCAGGATACTACAGGAGGTTTGTACAAGACTTCTCCAAGATTGCAGCGCCGATGACCAGACTGACTAGGAAGGATGTGGATTTTGTCTGGACGGAGGAGTGCCAGGCTGCATTTGATGAGCTGAAGAAGAGGTTGACGACAGCTCCAATTTTGACGTTGCCAGCAGGGACAGGTGGTTTCACCATCTACAGTGATGCTTCAGGGAAGGGTCTGGGATGTGTTCTTCAGCAGCACGGGAAGGTGATTGCCTATGCTTCCAGGCAGTTACGTCCTCATGAAAAGAACTACCCCACCCACGATTTAGAGTTAGCAGCAGTTATCTTCGCTCTAAAGCTGTGGAAACATTACCTGTACGGAGAGCGTGTGGAGATCTTCACAGACCACAAGAGCTTGAAGTACGTATTCACACAGAAGGAGCTGAACATGAGGCAGAGGAGGTGGTTGGAGTTGATGAAGGACTTCGTCATCTCACTGTAGTACCACCCAGGAAAGGCCAACGTAGTCGCCGATGCCTTGAGCAGGTATCCGATGGCTATGTACTTGACGACTGATAGACATTTGTTGGCTGATTTGGAGAGCTTTGGAGATTGAGGTGTTAGTTCCCGGTACTGAGATCCAGATATGGGGATTGCAGATCCAGTCCGAGCTGATGGACAGGATCAGAGCTGCGCAGTACGACGATGAGGCTCTGAGGAGTATCAGAGCACAGGTTCAGATAGGATTGTCGGACGATTTTACTATCGCAGATGATGGTTCCTTAAGGCATGGCACGAGGATGTGTGTGCCGAGCGGGGAGATACGCGAGGAGGTTTTTCAGGAGGCACACCGCTCTCAGTACTCGATGCATCCCGGTGCCAACAAGATGTATCGAGACTTGAGGGAGCACGTATGGTGGTATGGAATGAAGTGCGAGGTAGCACGCTTCGTATCCCGGTGTCTAGTGTGCCAGCAGGTAAAGGCAGACCGGCAGAGGCCAGGTGGGTTGCTTCAACCTTTACCGATTCCAGAATGGAAATGGGAGCACGTGACCATGGATTTTGTTTCAGGGCTTCCACGTTCTCCAGGAGGGAAGGACGCGATTTGGGTCATCGTGGACAGGTTGACTAAATCAGCCCATTTCTTACCTTTCAAGGTGGGCACGTCGACAGAGAGGCTAGCAGAGATGTACGTGCGACAGATTGTTAGGCTTCATGGAGTTCCTGTGAGCATCGTCTCAGATCGGGATAGTCGTTTCACTTCCCACTTCTGGAGGAGTCTGCAGGCTAGCTTGGGCACTCAGCTTAAGTTCAGTACCGCATATCACCCCCAGACAGACGGGCAGTCTGAACGGACTATTCAGACTCTCGAGGATATGCTACGCACTTGTGTCCTGGATTTTGGAGGTTCTTGGGAGGATCATCTGTACCTGGTAGAGTTTGCTTACAACAACAGCTACCAGACCAGCATCGAGATGTCACCATTTGAGGCTCTTTATGGAAGGAGGTGTCGTACACTGTTATCTTGGGACGACGTTGGAGAGAGAGCCTTGCTAGGACCAGAAATGGTCGTGGATGCAGCAGAAAAGGTGAAGCTCATCAGAGACAGACTGCGAGTGGCGCAGGACAGACAGCGACATTGGGCCGACAGCCACCGTAGACCCCTTGAGTTTCAGGTAGAGATTGTTGTTTTTCTGGCTTGAGTTTGTTTGTTTAGACTGCGTGTTGAGACTGTTTTGTTTTAGGTTAGTGATCTAGTATTCCTACGGATTTCTCCGACGCGTGGCACGATTCGTTTTGGTGGAGGCGGGAAGCTTAGCCCACGTTACATCGGACCCTTCGGTATTCTTGCGAGGGTAGGTGCAGTGGCATATAGACTAGACTTGCCGCCTGCATTAGAAGGAGTGCATGATATGTTCCACGTGTCGCAGCTGAGACGGTACGTGGCAGACCCTAGTCACGTACTTGATCACTCGGAGATTGAGGTTGGTCCGACGCTCAGCTACCCTGAGCAGCCCGTAGAGATCTTGGACCGCAGAGAGAAGGTGTTGCGGAACCAAACTATTCCCTTGGTTCGTGTTGCATGGAGACATCACTCTCCAGGGGAGTCGACCTGGGAGAGAGAGGACGAAATGCGCGAGCAATACCCGTATCTCTTCTAGACTTGAGGTATATTTCCTTTTTGATTTCATTCTTGTTCTAGTTCAGTCCAATTTCGAGGACGAAATTTCTTTTAGGAGGGTAGACTTGTCACTACCAAAATTTCAAATAAGGGCATTTGTGTAATTTCACTATTTTTGAATAATTATGTGTTTAATTTATCTGCTGAGTTTTAAAACTATTCATATGTGTTAGTGATATTTGGTTTTAGGTCAAACCCTAGAACCCATTAGGACAAACCCTAATGGCTAAACCTAATTTGAAAACCCAGTTCTAGAGAAACCCTAGAATTCAAACTTTAGGTTTGGACCTCAAACCCTAGACTGACTAAACCTTAGTTAAGTAGGTTCTATATGACCTAACCTGGGGGTTTAACCTAAAACTATGCATTAGGAACCCTAACTTGGTTTTAATATAAAAGGGAAGCCTCTCTCAAAGCCATTCTTCATGTAAAAAGAAGAAACCCTAGCCTCCATAAGAAAAATCACTTGTTCTCCACCCCAAATTCGAGATCTAACCCTAGGGATCCCATCTTCCTCCTCCAAAGCAAGGAAAACAAGGAACTTGGGTCAAGGAACCTTGAGGAAGAAGAACTTCATAGGGAAACCATCTCCCTATAGGTAAATCTGAATTTTTAATTCCTTTATTTCTGTTTTCTGATGTTAATGCCCATTAGGAACCCACCCTTGCTGTTAGATTTTGATTTTTAGGGTTTTGATTAGGGTTTTGTGTTCATACATTGGTTTTCCCCAATTTTCGTGGACCCTAAATCATAGGGGTATACAAGTAGGCAGATTTCCTCATTTACATATAGATTTGATCTTGATTTTTAGGGTTTTACGTTTGGGTTCATGAGTACTATTGTGGAATCTGATTTCAGCACATTACGTGTTTGATAAAATACCAAGAAGGATGAACACCTATCTAATCTACTCTAATATTATCTAAATTGATGTATGAGGTTTGATGTATATATATATATATATATGTATATGTGTAGATGTGTTGTTGTTTTGATTTCCTGTGCAGTCGAGTGTTTGTGGGCTGTGGTGTGTATTGGGAAATTCCGGGCAGTGTGTGGTCGGGTTGTGTGCTGTGTGCACTGTGGGAGTTCCTGTGCACAGTCGGGCAGTGTGTGGCTGTGTGTTTGGGAGAAATTAACTGTGCAGTCGGGCTTTTGGTGCAGTATGTGTTAATGTAAATCAGTGTGTCTAGGAATCAATGTGTGTGTGTGTGTATGCCTTAGAGTTCAGTTGGGGGCTATGATGAGTTTAAATCCCCTTGATTTTAAGCTATCATAACCAGTTATAGTTAGGTTATCTACCCTTTCGGCTTACTTCAAATCCATATCAAATAGATAATTGTGAGGTTGAGTGTGCACAACAGGGATTTCTTGTGTAGCTGTGCTGTGCTGTGTTCAATGTGTGTCTTGTGTTCAGGACTGTGTGATTCAGAGAGAGAGAGTGTGTAGCCAGTGTGTGTGTAGACTGTGTGAGTGAGGTGCATTGGGTTCAATATAAAAAACTGAGCAGTATTGGAGGAATTGTGTATCAGTTTAGTCAGGATGTGACATTGTGTAGGTATTTAAGATGCCTGTGTGTATCCCAATATCAGGGTGAGGTATTATATGCAGTAAAAACCAGTGTGTTATGCTGTGCACACAGTTGTGTGTGTGGTTTTGGGACATAGCAGTATCAGTAAGAGTATATGAGAGTGTACCCGTGTTAATTGTAGGAGTACCAGTTCCTAACTATGTGTTTATGTCTCAGTGTGTTGGTGTTCAGTGTTCAGAACCTGTATGATTGCAGTGAGGGTATGAGTATCAGTGTGTGTAGATGTAGTTGTGAGGAACCTGTGTCAATGTAACTGTGTGTCCCTACCAATGTGTGCCTATGTATGTGTATCAGTTAGGTGATAGTTTAACTGTGTGTGTGTCCTAGGTGTGTTTCATATTTCAGTTTACCTGTGTGTATATCACCTATAGTTATATAACTAAGGTAAAATAAGTTAGATACTATATTATTACTAAAATAGAAACGAATTATAAATTCTAACTAGTATAAGTGGGTACCCTAGTATAAATGACAATTATAGTTAATATTGACTAGTGCAGTTAGGTGGTGCATAGTCAGCTTATCAAAGACCTAGAAATGACCCTGTACCTAGCATAGAACTAGGTATGCATGTAGCCTTTTCAATACATTTTTTTTTGATATGGATATTGATATTTTTAGGTGACTGTGATTTCATCTTGGACATCGATCCTCACACCTTGCTCAGGACCACAGGCGAGTACATTCTCTGACAGTTTTTGTTTTGTTGATTACTTCTATAAATTGTAGTGTATTACATACTTGATTCCGACACTATGGATACACGGGTTAGCACCCTAGATCCCCATCATAAGGAGTCGTGATTGGAATCCATCGTGCTAGCTGGGGGATGGGAAACTATTAGTAGATTATGTGATCATATCCAAACTTATCGTGCATCATAGCTCACCCCACTTCTCACGTCGGGTGCAGCCTGACCATCATCATGCTTCATAGCTGTTATATATGATTAGCCTGACCATTATCATGCATCATAGCTAACCATATGGTTAGCCTGACCTTCAAGAATCATAGCTAATCATATATAACCAGCCTGATCTAGTCCCAAGCCGATCACATAATAAACTAATATTTCAAACACTTAGCTAGATGTCTATTTTATTCAGATTCACTTGTTCTAGCATTCACTGTTTATTGTTCATTGCTAGATGCTCTATTGCCTATTTTATTTCTCCTGTACTTCTCATTTTCAGCATATACTTTCATCTTGTATTTCTTACACTGTTTATAGACTTTGTCAATTTAATGAAACTGCTGTTAGTGCTTGTGCTTCGCTCCAATCCTGACTGGATAACATTTTTCAGAGGACCTGGAGAACTTTTGCCCCACTCATTATGGCCCACGATTAGAGGGAGATTTTACTCCAGAAATCCCAGAGGAGTTGCCTATCCAAGAGGAGACCTTGCCTGCCTGTACTTAGATTACTTTTTCTGCAATTATTGTTTTAGACTGAGACTGAGTTGTATTTATTATTTTGTGACTTTGTGAGGTCATCCAGACCAGGATTTGAGTTGGACTTATTGTGGTTGGTTTTTTATTAGAACTCTTTTCAATTCTTATCGTGCCATTATTCTTATAGCTTGTGATTGAGTATATTATAGAACTGTGGTTATTTATCATTGTCCTCCGTACGGAGTTGAGACTATTGACAGGATATACTATGTTTGTGACCTAGACAGCGTTCTACCGCCGATGCTGCGGCGTAGGCTGGACGTACCCACGACTCATGCCCAAATTTCGGGTGCAGGTCGTGACATGGTGCACTTCTGTACTATCCTCTAAATTCCAAATGACGGGACACATAATATCATAATGTACTTCATAGAGTGGTATGTGATACCAGTCTGGTAGATTCCATAGTTCCCTTACATATTGCTGATAGCCATAAAGTGTGCGATCACTTCCATCTCACCAGATGCTCGGAAGGAATAGATCCATGTCCTATATTCAAAATAAGAAATTAAGTAATAATTATATTAAGAGAAATTAAAATTTCTTTAAAATACCCTTGCTCTCCTTTCCAATAACTGGTGTTGCTTATCTTAGGGTGTTCTAATTTGATAAGGAATCTAGGATTCTCTTATACAAACTTCTAACCTATATCCTGTAACATGTATCTTTATAATACCTAGACTTGTATATTATCTTAGGTTCTTCATCTTCACGTCCTACCTAGGTTTTCTAAAAGCATGACCTGCATGGGCCACCAGTAAAAGATGTGTCACGCCCCACTTTCCAAGATACGATAAGTCGAGTACGTAACTACATCCCCAGGCTATGTCCCATACGAATACTACCATACTCGTATCAGCGATTGTCGCCTGTAAATCTTTTTAGAATAAAATGCAAGTTATGCTAAGGTGATTAGGCAATACAACTTATTCATACCACTCAGGTTAATATGCAACTAAAATAAGTCTTTACAATAACTTCTTTTTAATGTACATAGTTTCAGGTACAACTACTTGGTGCTGTATTTCCTGGAATTACTTGAAGATTATTCCTCGATCTCGTCCACATTATAAAGAGGTAGCATATCTTCATTTGCTTCATCTCCTCCTAGTGAACAATACTAGGTCGTCAGAATGACATACAAGTCCTCGGTCAAGAACGATAAGTAAATAAAAGATATGATAGTAGGATAAGAAGAATAACGGTTATAAAAGGAATAAGAAGGTAAAGTATAATATAGAGTCCATGACTTGAATAGTTCATAATTTAATATTCCTATAGTGTCTAATAATTCAAGCATTATATAACCCTACGTCACTACCACAATACACAAACAATTTTCCTAAATGATGATACAATTTGGAGAACCCTTAAATAACTACTTTACCTAGTTTCCCGCCAACAATCCCGTTTACCAGGGATCAGGCTGTGACTTGATGGCACGGTGCTTAGAATCTGGCCCTGCCCTCATGGGCTTAAATCTTGAATTCACCTATTCGATGGTTTGAATTGAAATAGGTGTGTTTATAATCAGGTGACTTGAACAGGATGGCACCGGGTTATGATCTGGCCTAGCCCTTTTTAGGCTAAATCTTGAATTCACCAATTCGATGGTTTTTTTTTTTGAATCGAAGTGGGTGTACTTATATTCAGGTAACTTGAACATGATTGCATGAGGTTATGATCCGGCCTAAACAGGAAAGTGAGCTAAGCCTCACCCGCTCACTTCTCAAGGCCTTATGAAAGAGCTTTTAACTGCTGATCAGCCATATATATATATATATATATATATATATATATATATATATATATATATATATATATATATATATATAAAGTATGTTGCAAGATTTCGTAGGTGGTTATTTATGTTGTTCTCCCCCACCCAATGCTTCTAGCCTAAATCTACAAACAATCCTTATTCTATTTTCTTGTATTCTGGTTTCTGCTCTGTGTATCGCTTTAACCATTGTTTATATAAAAATACATTTTCAGGATGATACAAGATACATACTTTTATTTTATCCAAAATTTAGAGTACAAGTATTGAGTTATCAACACAATTTCAAGAATATTAATTATACAGAGCAGATTATCAGGTAGTTAGATTTTGTTGAGTGACTTGTGTCTGTGCCCCACGTATCCTAGACTTTTACTAACTGTCCCCTAATTAAATTATAATCGTTGGTGGTCTGTTGCAAAAAGATATATATCTAGAGTTTAGAGTCTCGGGATGTCAACGATATTCCTGGATAATGAAATATTGTTAACTTCCAAAATTCTTGAAAATTTTGGCAGAGTCCCCTTTGTATTTCGGCTTTTAAAATTTTAATAATTCATATATTTGACCCGGAGCAACCCTCCGTAGCATTCCCGGGCTCGCCGACCCCTTCGATGGAGCAACTCTCAACACCGGAACACACGCAATAGATTATAAGTTAATTAAAATGGAAGGGCTTCTTTTATACCTTAACGGTTAGCTAATTATTTATTGTGCAATCGTTGCCTTCCAACACTGCACAGGTTTCAAGTAATCCATAATCCTCAGTAGGTAATTCAAATCCAAATTTTCAATATGTAATAGATGAAGGAATTAACTATATGCATATATTAGAATTTAGCGTTCAAGGCCTAAGACTTGTATGGCAAAATTATTCATGTTCACTATACGTACTATATGCAGTCTTCTATAAAATAACAAAATTTTAACTAGAACTTATGTAACTAAAGTTACCCTAACTTACGGTATATATATAATACATGCCTAAGATAGGTAATTCTAACGAAATATGCTAAAATAGGGGTTATTTAATTTTGGACAGAATTAAATCATCTTAATAAATTGCCTAATATCGAATTTCTTATTTAAAGCTACGTCGAGTGTAGTTTTATGTTATCTTAATAATAGGTCTTTGCTTTTCATGTATCCCTCTTATACATATATATATATATATATATATATATATATATATATATATATATATATATATATATATATATATATATATATATATATATATATATATATATATTGTAAATGCCATATCATTTGATTAAGCATATAAATAAAATTTTCTTATACCTTATCATACATAGATTATAGAAAGGAACACATACACACACATATACACATTCCTTATACCTTATCATACATAGATTATAGAAAGGAACACATACACACACATGTACACATCCATCTAGGTTTATATATATATATATATATATATATATATATATATATATATATATATATATATATATATATATATATAAACTAGTAGTTGTAGAGCTAAGTTATAATTATAATTAAATTCATTGTGTATCCATTTGTGTCCTACCTATGCGTCAAGTTACATGTGTCCACATCACACATATACATATATATACATATAGATTTATGTGTTCACCTACACATACAAGTGTTAATTTGTTCTACAATCCTAAAAATACCCATTGAACGAAATCCTTAATTTAATTCTAAGAAAAGAAATAATGCAAGGATGAGGACTTGCATTTACTTTGAGCAATCCAGAATTCTTCCAAGTTTCCAATTTTGGCACATAATTTCTTCTCAATTTCCTATGAGAAATTGAATCAAATTATTCTCTAATTAGGTCTAGGAAAAATTTGGGGAAGGGATGAGTGTTTACCTAACTTTGGAAAGAAGGGAAGAGAAGTTATGAAATTGGAGGAGGCGAAGCTCGGCGGTATGCGGGTCCGGCGACGGCGTACGAGTCCGACGGCGTGTTGGTCTGACGATGGCGACGGTGGCTTCGTGGCCGAAGGCGGTGGCGCACGGCAGCAGCAATAGCAGCTACAACACAGTAGCGGCAACAACAGTAACAGTAGCAACAATAGTAGATTGAAATAGTAGGGGTTGCAGAAGATGAGGATGAAGAAGAAATAGGGTTTCCTTGGGGGATTAAGTAGGAAATGGGGGTTAGGTTCATTGGGAATGTATGGGATAGAGAAATGGAGCCATATTTTTCCTGGGAAATGAAGATGAAGGTAGGAGAAGACATGTATGTCATGACTCATAAACTTGATGTTGGTTTTCTCCCCCTTCCCATGGATTTGGGGAAATTTGCATAAAACCCCCTCTCAATTCCAGAATTGGATGAGACTAGTTTGTAAATTGGTATTTACATAAGCCTAAGATATTAATATATATATATATATATATATATATATATATATATATATATATATATATATATATATATATATATATATATATATATATATATATATATATATATGGGGAGAAAAAAATGGTAGTTATGACATGCGTCCCCCATCTTTTGATAAACAAGTACAACCTTACTTAACTAAAATCTTTTCTGACATGTTTATTTCTAATTTCGAGGATAAATTTTTTATAAGTTGGGTAGATTGTAAACCCCTGATTTTTTTTAAATTTTAAATTTTATTATTTTTATTATTGGTATTATGTAATTATTGAGATTAAGGGAGATTATTATTATTTTTAGCTAATTAGAAAATATAAATGGATTTATTAACTTGTATAGATATTTATGTATGTTTATTAAATTCAAATATTATACAGAAAATATATTTTTGGTGTACAACTATTAATATAGTAATGTAGATTTTTCTAAAAAATATGTATATATGGTTATAAAAGAATAATAATTATAATATCAAACCCAAACCCGAAACAAAACAAAATCCAAACCCAAATCAAACCCGAAACAGCCCCAACCTTGGAACCGAAACCCATCAGTTCAACTTCTGAAATTGTAAACCCCCGACCCCTCGATTCCTCTCTTGTAACCCCTACTCCTCTCCCTTATTCCAAATTTTTTTTACAGAAACCTCCTACCCAAACCCTTCCACATATCCAGACGACCTTCGGCGATCGTCATCGATGACTTCCAACAGCCGCTATGGCGGCCGAACTTAGCCGATCCGACCTGGGCACGAAAACAGTTCAACTTCATCACGTCAAATTTCAGATATGATTTATTTCTCTCCATTCATCAGTTTTTCTATCTGTTTGTTTCGTTGGATTCAAAACATGACCACCTTCTAGTCTCTTCAATTAGATTTATTATTTCTATTTTATATCGCATGTAAATCGAATTGAAAGTTGGCCGAAAAACTAGTTAAAAGCAGTCCCGAAAATAGTCCCAAACTCCCATGTTCATAATTTATTTTCTTCCAACCTATTTAATATTTTAAAAATCTTCTTGAACATAGTTTTAGACAACCTATCCAAGTTTTACTCCCTTCTTTTAATTTATTTTTAATTTCCTTTAATCTCTATAAAATCAAGTTCCAAAATGAAGAAAAATCTGTTTTTAAAACTCCAAAAAATTTCGATATGGGGTGCGTCCCGCCAAATAAAGCGGCTTCATCATGTGCGAATTGTATCAAAAGACGCATATCGTCAATATGGACATGTGAGATTTTACGGAACTTTATTTGGACGTGCGTGCACACCAAAATCAACGCATATCCGTCAAAAAATACCGTATCGGCCTATTCTGACACCTTATCATAACTTCGTGTGTGTTTGTCGTTTTGCAACGAAACTTGCACCATCGAATTCGCAGCATATGCTGGTCCTGTGGCCCAAGTTTGGTTCTATTCTGAGAACGTTAACGAAATACCGTTTTACAGGCCCCACGGTTATACTTAACGGGTGATTTAGTGACCGGCTCACCGGAATCCAATTTCGGATACTCCATTGAATTAGTGCCATCGTTCTGAACTCGTAAACACTAAGTTTGCTAAATTTGGAGAACTTTGTCTCTGACATGCTTTTCCGTGCGAAGTGGGCTACTTGTGGATCCCGCTTTGATCCGAAACTGTCATTTTTGTCCATGTGTCCAAATTGGACTTATGGATAGTCAATTCTAGCTATTTCTTATATTTTGGAAATATTGGTAATGTCTGTTGTAGCATCCAGAGATGTTCGTGTGGATTCCATCTTTTCAAAAGCAGTTGACGCATTGAGCTCGCCACTTGGACGTCGTCATATCCAGAATTCAGGCAAGTGTACCTTGCCAAACTTGTAGTAGATCCTGTTATATTATCTGTCATGACCCGCACCCGGAAATTCGGGCACGAGTACGTGGGTACGTCCAGCCTACGCCGCAGTGTCGGCGGTAGTACGCTGTCTAGGTCATAATCACAGGTAATTTAAATCTATCTCATCCACAATAAAGTAAATAGACAAGGAAAATAACAGGAAATAGGAATACTAAGATTTTATAAGACAAAATGTGATATACAAATCCATGGTTTAATACAGAATCCAGAAGATAAATCGGGGACAAACCCGATTGTTGTGCTGAAAGAAAATACTAGCTAACTGGCTACTACTCCTCAAAAGTAGTCTCCTGAGTAGGAACCGGCTTCTCAAAAGTATTACCTGCTATCTCATAGGGGCCATAATAGATAGGGGCAAAGTTCTCATCATCGCCTAAAACAACGGATTCAGTCAGGAAAGGAGCAAAGTACACAATGCACAACAAGATTAAACTAAATATTTATGACAAGTAGAAAAGAACTGACAAGTATTATGTTGAGGATATGCATAAATAAGAGGTAACAATAACTAAGGGTTAATTTCTGTAAATCAGGAATATGAGTAAACAGGAAATAAATGAGACAAGTAAATAAAACCGCAACAAGACAACAGGAACTGCAACAAGACAAGAAACTATGTGTGTGAACTTGTGTATTTAGAATACATAGTTGGCATGTAGGGGCTTATAAGGCTAATCCGGCCGTCATAGACGGCTATTAAACACGAATAATCGAGATCCGGCTGATGGACAGTCGTGTACCAACAGCTATTAAACACGGCACGGGGAAGGGTAAACTACATGCCTTCTAGTATTCTCCCTCCCGACATGAAAACAAGACATGAACTCCAGTATTCAAGACAGGAAATCCAGATTCTAACACTACGTGTAAACATCCAATGGTACTAGTAGAGCAAGAAATTAATTATCACAATATAAAGAATAAACTTGAAGTGCAGGTACTTGCCTGATGTCTGGATCCAAATATAGTTTTGTATCTCGAGAAAATTTCCAGAAATGTGTCCAGATGCTGAAATAAACATTACCATCATGCTCAGAAGATATCAAATAGCTAAAATCGCCTGTCCTTGGGTCCAATTTGGAGACAAGGGCAAAAACGGTAATTTTGGGTCAAAACGGGGTCCGCATGTGGGCCCGCTTTGCACCAAAAAACGTGTCAGGGTCAAAGGTCTCCAAATTTACCCAACTTAGTGTCAACAGGTCAGGAACGATGATACGAACCCAACGGAACTTCCAGAATTGGATTCCGATGAGCCAATTACAAAATCGTCCGTCGAGCGGGGCCTGTGGGGCCCACGACACGCGATTTCGTCAACGTTCTCAGAATCGAACCAAACTTGACCCACAGGACCAGCGTATCGCTACGAGTCCGATGGCGCAAGTTTCGTTTCGATCCGACGTGTGTGCACGAAGTTAGGATAAATTACAGAAAAGGCGGATACGGGGCAATGTCCGCGGATACGCGTTGATCCCGGTGTGCACGCACACCCGAATCGACTTCCGCGAAATCCCACACGTCCGTATCAACGCTGCGCACGTATCTGTGAAGACCGCGCGCGACCAAGTCGTCCCGTTTGGCGGGGCGTACCCAGTTCCGGGGTGAAACGGGTAAATATTTTTTCTGTTTTTGGATCGCGGTGTGCGATCACCACAGGACGCGATGCCCCGAGCGGTTTGTCCGGGCACCGAGAGGGTCGTACAGGCTTCACAACGCAATTTACGGAATTGAAAACGGGGCAGCGAGGAGAAAGATATGAGTACCTGAACAGGGCTCAGAAACCGAGTTTTTCTCGTGTCCGTGTCGTGTCCGACACGCCGACACGAAGAATTGGGGATTTAGGGTTAGGGTTAGGGTTAGGGTTCAGGGCTCTGGAAGCTGCCGGCGGGGGCCGGCCGGGGGCGCGCCGGAGGGGACTGGACGCGCCGGCGAGGGCGGGCACGGCGTGGCGGCTGCCGGAGCGGGCTGGATCGGGGTCAGGGAGTCGGGGACGGCGCCGAGGGGAGCTGGGCGGCGTCGACTGGGAGGGAGGAGGAGAGGGGAGCTGCGGCGGAGCTGGGCGACCTCGCGGGGGGTGGCGCCGGAGGCTGGCGGAGGCTGCAGCGGCGTCGAGGATGGTCGGGGGAGGAGGTTCTGGCCGGGGAAGGGTTTGGCGGTGGAGGCGAGGCCAGGGGGGTTTAAATAGGGCAGCGACGGCCGGGCTAGGCGGAAGGGTGGCGGAGAAGGCGGAGGCGTGGCGAGGTGGCCGGGCGGAGCGGGCCGGAGGCGGCGGCTCCGCCGGGAGACGCGGGCACAGGGTTTCGTGGGGGGGGGAGACGGGTTCATGCGGGTAGCGGGTAGCGGGTCGGGCGGCGGGTGGACCCGACCCGACCCGATAGGGGCGAGCGGGTTGGGCTGGGCCGGGCCGGGCTGAGTTTTATATTAAATAATAATAATCAGTAAATTAATTAAATAATTAAGTAAAATAGTTTTAGGTGTTTTAAAAATATGTCCGG
Source organism: Iris macrosiphon (assembly GCA_036927795.1). Classification (NCBI taxonomy): domain Eukaryota; kingdom Viridiplantae; phylum Streptophyta; class Magnoliopsida; order Asparagales; family Iridaceae; genus Iris; species Iris macrosiphon. The sequence goes on from JAYESA010000002.1 coordinate 137,265,758, forward strand.
GGTCCAATAAATTCCAGGAAAATTATCCTAAGTCCAGTTTTTCATTTTACACCCAAAAATATTATTTTCATAATATTTTAATATTATTTATTAACAATTAAAAATTATTCAATAATTAAGAACCCTGATTTTAATTACAGAAAATTCCCAGAAAATCCCAGAAAATTGTGAAAAAATCCCAATTTAAAAATTCTTGCAAAATCTGGGGGTTTACATTATCAGCTTGTGCTTCCTTCTCTCTCTCTCTCTCTATATATATATATATATATATATATATATATATATATATATATATATATATATTCTTGTGATGTACCTGTTCAACCTAGGACCGTGAGACGTTGCTTAACGTCCGAACAAGATTCGGGTGTCGACGCCGTACGCAAAGTCGAGTAACGTCACTTAGTGAGTTGACACCACGATCCTATTTTTACTTGTTTGCTTTACCAGGTACGTCATATCGTAGGATACTTGACACTATTTCATGTGACATAATCTTTCTTGAGTTAATCATGGTGATTCTGTATAGGCTTACAAGATTCGTGATATGAGACTTGCATATTATATAGATATCATTATGACTCATTGTACTAGCTAGAGGTCATGATCTTATGTGTTATGGACATGATACGTCGTGGATATGAGACGTGAGATTACATTTGGGGGGACACACCATACTACAGGCTGATTATGATTATATATATATATACTATACGACTGGAGGTGCCTTAGACTCTGTCTCAGATCTTTGGCACATATACTGGCCCTACGAGATATTAGTTGCTGCTATGGGCTCCCCGACACAGAGCCTGTAGTGGTTTCAGCCTAAGTACGAGTAATATTCTCATGTGCATATTATTTAGATGGTTACAGTAGTTTACCCTTGAGTATGTGGCATTATAATATTTTACTTTGGTATGTTGTTTCTTGTACCTTGTACATCCCTCTGAGGACCTGGTCTCCTGCCAGTTTTTGCAGCATAAACGGTATGGAGTCTTTGGAGTTGCTGAGGTGTGTTGCTTGTCGTGCGGGCATTGGTGCTAGGTACTTATATCAGTTCTACCAGAGTTATGGTTATTTATTTATATTGTTTATTCATCTGCTGATGTAGCCTAGTTTTATAGACTCATATTTCTTTCTCGAGTCTATTCGAGCTTGTGTGTTACTTGGCGTCCGACTTTAGCACTTATAGCTCATTCTTGTTGTATTTTGTTCATTGTGGATTGAGGCATAGATATTTATATTTACTTGATTATTTAGATAATGACCATCATTATACAGCTTATACGTATTCGAGTCGGACCAGAGTCTGGTCGAATGCGTAGCTGGCATGTTATGTATTCCTAGTCCTACATATTTTGGGACTGGGACATTACACATGTGATGGAATTAGTCTCCAAAATATACAAGCTAGCAGGTGTCTGGTAACTAAACATCTAAAAGAATCAAAATACTATAACAAGTGGTAAAGAAGAAACACACCCAAAAGTTATTAAAACTTTTGTTTATGACAAACAAATATCACTACCCTACTCACTATGGTCCCCACGAGGGAGAGTGGATGTTTCTCCTGACCAAACTTAGTTGTTGGCAATCTTTTGGAGAGGCTTAGATGTTAGCTTAGTTTAGTTCTTAGTACCTTTAGTTATTTATTAATAGCGATTTTGTTCCCAATGTTGGACACCTTCTCTATATAGTTGATACTTTTGGCTTTCATATTTATTTGAGACTTTTAGTGATATCATGTTCCTTCATTGTTATTTATTCTTGTCACTATCGCCATATATATATATATATATATATATATATATATATATAGAGAATAAGGGAGGTGAGGTGGCACCTCACTCTCAAAACAAGGGTGGCGGTGATGTGGCACAATCACAACCACACAAACGAGGGGAGGGGGTTAAGTGCAATTTGCCAATTATGAAATGTGTGGTTGGAATTGTGCCACGTCACCGCCACCCTTGTTTTGGGAGTGAGGTGCCATCTCACCTCCCTTATTCTCTCTCTCTCTCTCTCTCTCTCTCTCTCTCTCTCTATATATATATATATATATATATATATATATATATATATAGAATAAGGGAGGTGAGATGGCACCTCACTCTAAAAACAAGGGTGGCGGTGACGTGGCACAATCCCAACCACACAAACGAGGGGAGGGGGTTAAGTGCAAATTGCCAATTATGAAATGTGTGGTTGAGATTGTGCCACGTCACTGCCACCCTTGTTTTTAGAGTGAGGTGCCATCTCACCTCCCTTATTCTCTCTCTCTCTCTCTCTCTCTCTCTATATATATATATATATATATATATATATATATATATATATATATATATATATATATATATATGTGTGTGTGTGTGTGTGTGTGTGTGTCTTATGAATTAATGATCTAGAAACAGAAGAATTGTGATTATTATTGTCGTATATGGTTTATTGTGATAGTACTTAAGGTATATACATTGTACTATCGTCAATACTGCAACGTTGGTTAGACCTACTCACATACTCGTATAAAAAAAGTAGGAGTGGGTCGTGATATATATATTTAGGATCTACTCAGATTAGAACATCTTAGTAACTATACAAATATGACACATAGAAGATTTAAAACCCTAGTTGAAGTCCTCTTAAAATAATACAATCCACTAGAAGAAATCTGATACATTTTATTATTATTTTCTCTCAGCTAGGGAAGCTGCTATTTAGCAATTGATTCTTCACATATCGACTCCTAAACTCCACTATATGTCCCTAAACCCTCTTATAATATAGATTAACCCAAATTAAATTATCTAAGGGTTATTAAAGTAGATGAAGAAGATTTAATTAGAATTTTGGGGGTATATTTCCTATGAATTAGCGGTATTGATGTCAATTTGACAGTTTTCGGAAATGGTCGATTATCACATATTTCAGATCTTAGTTACTTTTAGTCAAAATTGACATGCAAGTACACTTACCTAGCAAGTTTTACTAATTTATCTTATTGCATTTTAGTATAGCGTTCATGTTCGCGATAGTATTGTTATCATTATCGGTTCTCTGAGTGAGAATGATATTAATTTTCATTGTTCACTGTTATAATTTTGTTATCATTATCAGTTCTCGTGATAATATTGTTTCTCAGGATCATGTCTTATGAGTGATTGGGGTGCAATTACTAGGCATGTGGACTACATAGCGTTACAGACTCATGTTTAACTGAGGATAATTTTACCTATAGTTATCATGTTATTTAGTTATGCAACTCATGTATTACTATCTCATCCCAGCTCGCACACGCGTGTAAAAGTTGTGCCCGAAACACACATGGGCACCTAGGTAGATTTTTTTATGTTACTTCCTTACATATTGCCATTGATATTGTTATTGGTCATCTTAGTATTAAATTATTATCTTATTCATATTGTTACTATCATTCAGTCATGAATTATCATATATATTTTTTATTATTACTTGTTTTGTAATTTACTTGCTCCGTCATGATTGGACATCATAACATGACAACTTTACATAACGATGTGAACCAATGATATTACAGACCATATGCGAGTGAGGATTCGTGTGTAGATGGCAATATTGTTACCATGTTTTACTTGGAGATTCTTAGTTTAGATGATGCATATATTTCTTAATACATTCTACTCTCATTTATATGCTTTAGTTATTTATTTTTAGTAGATTTTTTCCATATTTGGCGAATTATTATTTTGGAAATTGGTTCTTAAATTTGTATTTGACTTTTGAGACTTTTAAGCTATATATTCGTTGTCTTGTTATTCTTTTCTTGTTATCAATAGTTTTGTGGATTATAGTTAAATACTTTTATGGATTATGGATATAGTGGATGTATTGTATTTATTACGTCATGATTCTGTCGAATCAATAAGTTGTTACTGGACGTAATATCGTATAAGACTAAGTTATGCTTGTACAAGGCATGAACGTACACAATGAATAGATTATGTAAAATATAAGTCTTTGATGCAGCAAAATTTAAAGTAGAGAACCAAATGATAATAATATATAATGCAAATAACTTATTGATACTTACATAGGAATTAAAAATACTCTTAATATGCCATGCCCCAGTTCCAAAATATATGGAACTGAGCCATATGGCAATGTCCAGCGGGTACACTCCAATGGGCATCCCAATCTAATGGGCCTGTTAAAGTGCCCTTAAGCTGTATGAAACAATGATATAACCCAATATTTAAGCATAAGTAATGTAACTAATCTCATCCACAGATATAACCAATAAAACACAGAGAGAAATCAAGCCTACTAATGTGCAGAATGAAAATAAGTCTAAAAATATCATAATACAATCCTGAAAGAGTCATACGGGGACAAACCCGCTAATACAAGTACTGAATAAACACTGAATGAGAGGAAGTGCAATAAGATAACTAGAATCGATATTGGCTAACTAGATAATGATATAGGGTACAAGATGAAGCCTCTACCAAGATCAGGTGAAGTCCTCCGAAAGAATCTCGTCCTCGTCAGCTGGTGCAGTAGCAACGTAAGTCCCTGGTCCATACACCTCAGGGTAATCCTCCTCGCCTATACCTGGAAGGAAACCAGGTCCTCAGAGGGATGTAACAAGATACAAGAAAATAACATGGCGTAGTAAAACAGTATCATAAAATATAGATCGATATATATACGACTACTCAAGGGGATAATATAGAATAACAAACTATTTGAATGCAATTTAAGAACAACGCTAATACACGCGGAATGTCACGGTATACACCAAAGACCTATCCGGCAACTATGAATGACACTGTAGTCCCTGTTAGGGAGACTGTGGCAACTATAAAATCACCGTAGCTCTGGTAGTGAGACAACGACAACTATGTGGAAAAGTAGTCCAAGCGCCTAGTGTATGTTCTCCCCTTCCATGTCATAATAATAATGGTGTAAGGTATCAAATCGCGCTTCCTAGCACCAGTACATATTATGTCACTATGAGAACATCATGTACGAAATATGTCAAAATGAAGTATCGTGTAAAAGTGTCATAAAGCCCGAGGTACTAATGGTGGTGCATCTAAGATATCATAATGTCAAACTCTAGCTATCGATACTCGACGACACTAACGGACGTCGGCACCCGAGTTTGACTCGGATGCAAAGTACCGACCAACGGCCCAAAGATAAAAATAAAACTATGCATACAAGATACTTATAAAGTAAGGAACTGAAATATATATTGGCAAGGTACACTTGCCTGGATCCAGAAGCTGAGATGAAGAAGCTAGTCCAACGTCCAAGAAGTCCGGAGAACCTAGAGATGATGGATATAGAATTAATTAATTATTTCAAGCTCCGAATAATCCATTTTATCACTAAATGTATTTTATTTTTATTTTATAGCCTTACATATGATCTTGTATAAAATAATTGACCAATGCTCCCTTACACTGGTATGGGAAATAAAACTAGCTAGTTGTGGTCTGGCATTCCCATCCCAAGCTCACAATCTTTACTTTCCAAATTGTATTGCCTCCATTCCTTTTATTTCCCACTGCAATCAATCACACACATCCAACATTTGTCAATACAACACTCCTATATGTGCTGCCATACAACACCTCTCTTAGTACTTTACTTCCTTATATTGTCTTAATTTATACACCTCATCCTCGAGTTTCGGACTGGGTTCTCAACTTATAACCCATCATACCAATCCAGGTTCAGTTCAACATAGCCTTTAGGGAACCCTCACTTGATTCCTTTGAAAGAACACACACACACACACATTCACATATTATTATACACATCTAATTCTTCTTTACACACTACTCAGTTCCTACACTATTATCCTCAACACCCCAAATATCCACTAAAGCCATGTAACTAAATTCTCTCACCTCCGCTTCTCATTCAATCCTTATCACACAGACCAACAAAAATTTCTTTCCATCTATTCCTTATTTTTTATTGTCAATCCATGCCAGTGATATTTTATGTTTTCTTCCCATGTCCTTAGACAACCCCACATAGTAGTAAGGTGTAGCAAGTGAAAGCCATATTTAAATCAACGGCTCCATTTGGCTTCCTAGCTCCCAGATTTGACACATGTATGCAGCAAAAACTTGCTCCTCTCTTAAACACACCAATAATGCTAAGTTTACTACCAAATGCTTACAACTTTCTTACAACCCTCTCCCCCCCTCCGCTATGAGGGCCACATTCGGCTCCACCTCTCCCTCCAATGAACGACTGCCACGTGGCGTTCCTGCCACGTGACCGTCATCCGGACAGCCACCGGATCCCACCTCTCCCTCCTCTTCCAATGAACGACCATCATGTGAACGTCACGTGACGGTTGTAAGAAGGTTGTAGGCATTTGGTTGTAGTCATAACATAGCGGTAAACACACATATACTCGCATCCCTGAAATTAGGAATGAAGGCAACATCTCCACCGTAAATATAGGCAAACCCAGACTCCTTTGTATCATTTGTATACTTTCGTCTCCCTTCCTCGTTTCATTCCCATACAAACTAGCTATATCACCTTTCCATTTGCTAAACCCGCCATTCCCATAGCAAAACAAAATGCATCATAAAAGCAACCCACAACATTCATCTATATGTGCCATAATGCTCCATACAATACTCTTATCTACAGTCCCATGCATTCATATACTTTTATAACACTTATTCCATTGATATTCACCCATACAAGTGACACAACACCATTAGGATGGAAGAACAACGCTAAGAAGAAGAAGAAGAAGGGATGTAGAATATAGTAGCAATGAGGGGGATGAGTTTAGTGGCACCAATGCGAAGGAGCCCCCCTTGCTCGACGAACACATGAGGGGGAGGACTGCTCGACGTGCGAATAGCCTGCACGATAGAGGAAGATGCCCTTGGCACTGCTCGGAGCATGTCTGGACGCCCGCGACATGCATCTTGTTGAGTGAGGTGGCGGCTAGGTTTAGGGTTTAGGGAAAAGTGGAGAATGGTGAGGCTTATGTGTAGAGAGGAGCAGCAAGATGATTGGCTGCGGGCGGTCTCTGGCCGTACTGGCGTGGCCTACAGATGGATAGTTGGATAACGGTGCAAGGGAGATGCCACTGTTCCGCTATTTAAAAATATAACAGTGGGAAAAATGGGTCCGGGTTAGGAAAATATTGTTGCTCCTTATGCTGGCTGCAATAAAAGATTGATTTGGTGGCCCGTACGTTTCTTACAATAGAGAAATACTTGCATTATAAAATGACAGTTGGTCAAGTTTTCCACAGAATTTAAAATGTGTTGAGCCAGTTTCAAAAATGATTTTGTTAGTTGAACAACAAAATGTTGTGCTCCCTCACTTGGCTCAAGTAAGCAAAAGCGGAAGGAAATTAAGTGTTGGACTGAAAATTTGGAAAACGAACAAACTAAAAGTTATGGCTTAGGAATTAAATATAGACTAGAGTTAACCCTAAATATAACACCAATAATAATAATAATAAGTTCATAACCATATACATATATGTGAAGAAAATTTGTAAAGGCTTACCCTACGAACATTAATGCTAATATAAATAATAACAATATATATATATATATATATATATATATATATATATATATATATATATATATATATATAAAGAGGGGGTTTTACATAATAGCCAATTGAAAATGCAAGCTAGCTTATAACTTTTGAAATTGATATGAAATACTTTATTCCATACATCATATACTTTTATTAGAAATAAAAGTAAAATAAGACCTTCAACAAAAAAATTAACTGCAAAAGAAAAGCTTCTAGACGACCCAAGTACTTTGACTAATGGACGAGCATATAATTCCTCTGAATGCCCAAAAGATTCTCAGCATATGTAGAGTCAAGGATCAGTATATTGGAGAATACACTGGTGAGCAGTACTAATTTGAATGACCTAAATCAATACAATAATCTTCTGAAAGCACGTAATTATTATTAAGTGATCTTTCTAGATTTTCCCGTAGGGTCTTGTTTATAAATTCATAACAATAATAGCAAAACATAAACATATCACTTGTAATGTGATTCTCACCCACGGCCTAATTCACGTCCCAGATCCAGAATACTGGAGAGCGGGAGAATGACTCAGCCAACCGCACCTTACGGTATATCGAAGTAACCCACAATATTTTAAGGTTGTCTTGAGACGAGGGGGTGCATACTACAATCAAGTCTCCTAGGGTCAAGAACTTATATATCTCAAACATTCAATCAAGTAGCAATAACATAGAATATTTCAGAATAAGTTGTAAGGCGTCCCAAATGCCGCATCAGAAGGATCTAGAGTTCGAGCAATACAAGTTGATATGCTATATACACAATCAAAATTATACATGACAGTGAGTCAGCTGCAGTCTGAGTATAAATACAGTCATGTATGGAACTAGTGTCTACATTTGCCGGCTAACAGGTGTCGGTTGGCTAAGCGCCCAAAATAATATAGTTTACAAAAGACGAGCAGTGAAACAAGAAATACACTCGTGTCCCTCAGCAGCCATCCTTCTGGTGCGTGCCATCAGTGAGGGAGAAGTAAGCTTGATCCTCCGGTGCTGGCTTTAAACCTGGCTATGCAAAACCAGTGGGGCCAGACCTCAAATATCAAGTACCACAAAGGAATTACAAAATGAAGAAACAAAACCAGATCTATAGCATGAGATGCATGAGCCAACAATTAATGGCATATACCATCCATGACATGATACGACACCCCTTCACCAAATAAGGACATGAAGTGCCCTATCATATCAAGATAGAATATGTCCCTTGATTATGGTCAAGCTAAAATATTCTGCGTCGTAGTTTCAGTTCATATTTTATCGTAATACAACAGTGCAACCCAACAACCAAACAAGGACATGAGTTAAACTATCATGCCACAACAGCCTGTGCCTATAATTCCACTCAACAGAAGTCACAATACACAAGCAAAGATACAATAAAAAGAAATAATATAGCTTCAGTCAATGGAGTATCGTAACACAACGATGTAATCCAACAACCAAACAAGGACATGGTTGAATCATCAGGCCAAGTTAGCCCACTTTCCTGGCTAGGCACCTATATAAGTGTAACCACCCTAGATTTTCTAATTAATAATTAAAATAAAATACTAGGTTTTGTACTTATGGGAGTACATGAGGACGTCTACTAGTACATTAATATATTAGAAGCTGAAGTTTCTTTTTTCAAAATAAATAAAATAATAAATATTTTATAGAAGTAATAATAATAGCAATAATAATAATGTTAATAATAAAATAAAATAATTTAGTTGTAAAAGAGAATATATATATATATATATATATATATATATATATATATATATATATATATATATATATATATATATATATATAAGAATAGAAATAGAAAAAAAACTAAAAGCTAATAAACCTAACATAACACAACACACTATTACCAACAAATAAACAGCAGGAGTAGCAAAACCTCCCCCCTTAGTTGACCTGACCCGCACGTATACCCTCTCTTGACCTATATATATATATATATATATATATATATATATATATATATATATATACACACACACACACACGAACACACGAAAATCCTAACCCTAAACTTCTTCCTCCCCTCCTTACTCGTCGACCTTTCGTCGTCCTTACTCGCTGCCGACCGCTGCCGAACCGCTGTCGCCGCCGATCAGAGTCCGGCGCATGCGTAAATCGTGTTAAGAACCGAATCCCAGGTACCCATCTTTTTTACTGAATTTTTTTCCTACATACACGATCGAATTGTGATCCAGTTGTTTGGATTCAACTACAATATGAACACCTTCTAATACCTTCAAGTAGTTTTATTTAAACAACTCTATTTCTGTTTTAAAATCAACCGAAACTTTTCAAAAAATCTGTTTTTATATATACAAAATAGAACACCTAAAACTGTTCCAAACACCTATTTTGGAAGGCGATTCTTGTCACGCCCCAGTCCCAGAATACGTAGGACTAGGAATACGTAACATGCCCAGCCGTATGTATACGAACTCCAATATATGGATCATATACACACATACGCTGTAAATGAATATGCAATCCACAAGCGGTAATATACTGTCACAATAAGTCATACACAATCTATATCTCATCCACAACACAAATAATCAGTAGGAATAAAGAGCTGAATAATAACTGAATATCACGGATAAGTATCAAGTCTGATAGTCCGATGGAAACAAATCCACTACAAACGACTATACTAAAGTAGAACAAAATTTCTAAATAGTGAAAACAAGTCATAGCTATTCTGAGGGTAAGACCTCCTCAGTCTGATAAGTAGAGTCGGGTCCATGTCCGTACTCCTGTGGATACTCCTGCTCGTCCATATCTGGAAAGGAACCAGGTCGTCAGAGGGACGTAACAAGATACATAATTATATGCCTTAATAAGATCTTCGTAAAGGTTTCCTGAGTAAAAAAGTCTCCTGTATAAAATTTGAAATAGGTTTTGCAGTATAAAGTCTGTACGGGGAACTTGATGAATTTGTCAAACAAATCAGTGATCCTGACATCTGACAAAGGTACCGTACGATAATCAAGAGGACGGCTGTGATGATGGTTTGCACAGAGACCCAGGTTGTCATTTAGTAATATATTTGTTACAAGTTAGTTTTTACGCATCCAAAGGAAGAGAATGGAGCCTATGGACAGAAATAAGTTTTTACGCTCAAGACTGAGATGGGTTTTTATGCTCAAGACAGAACAAAATCAAATGCCACGTCAAAAGCTGTTTCTTACACAGGGCTCGAAGCATATCTCTACATTAAATGCATGAGATTTGGTCATGACTGGGGAAACTAAAACTTATGGCAAATACGCTTACATTACCATCCTTACATTTTACGCCTAATCAGCTACTCTACTCTGGTTATCTATTTATCAAGTTTACGCTGAGGTAGTTTACTACGTGGCTTGCATGACATCATATAGATTGAGAAGACTAAGGGAACGTAGTTAGCAATTGTCATAATCGTGGCATAAGTAGACAATATTCTGCATAGTTTTGACCTTTTACGCCAACAAGTCAATCATTTGGCTTTTACGCCAACCAGGCAGTCTTTTGGCTTTTACGCCAACAACAGTCACTTGGCTTTTACGCTAACAAGGGTAATGGGTCTGGTCACAGGGTAAAGAGTTTCTTGGCGTAAAACTTAAGGAAGAATGAGGTTTTAGTCAAGTGTGGATGAGATCCTTATACTCTATTCCTATACGTAGGCTTGTTCGGTACAGTTACGTAACCGAGACAATATATTCTTGACCTGCATGGGCCACCACTAAAAATATGTCACGCTCCAGTCCCAGAATACGTAGGACTAGGAATACGTAGGACTAGGAATACGTAACATGCCCAGCCGTATGTATAAGAACTCCAATATATGGAAATCATATACACACGTACGCTGTAAATGAATATGCAATCCACCAGTGGTAATATACTGTCACAACAAGTCACACACAATCTATATCTTATCTACAGCACAAATAATCAGTAGGAATAAAGAGCTGAATAATAACTGAATATCACGGATAAGTATCAAGTCTGATAGTCCGGTGAAAACAAATCCACTACAAACGACTATACTGAAGTAGAACAAAATCTCTAAACAGTGGAAATAAGTTATAGCTACTCTGAGGGTAAGACCTCCTCAGTCTGATAAGTAGAGTCGGGTCCAGGTCTGTACTCCTGTGGATACTCCTGCTCGTCCATATCTGGAAAGGAACCAGGTCCTCAGAGGGACGTAACAAGATACATAATAACATGCCAATAAGTACTGAAAATAAATATTCCATGGGTAACCTAACCGTCTAAGTGTATGCAATTTGAGGCACTTTGGGCGTATGGAAAGTGTAGGCAGACATATGGTGACGTAATTCACCAATCGTGACAACTGGCTAGTATATGTCACATATGCCCCTAGTACAAGGGCGCATGTATACAATAACCGTCGAGTGTGGAATCTACATAGAGGAAGTGGGTGTCCCATACGCCTACTAATAGTCCTCCCCGCCCAATGCTCTAGGCATGTCACATCCATGACACGAGCTGGTTCATAGCCTATCCTTAGTACCCTAGCCCAATCCTACAACCAAACAAGGACAAGGATTGGACCACCGTACTACAATAGACTATGTCCATGGACCTATAATAACTGTAGAGTCTTCTAGCATACAAAGTTTTTATCAGCAGTTATCCCTAACGCACGGCTCATACGTACAGGAGGCCAATCCGGTACGTAGTCCGGAATCTATATGAGACTCATAACTCGTGTAACAACTGTGTCACGGCCAATGAACCTACTGATGCTACATGATACTGGGTGGTCTCATGAAATAGGTCCAAAATCTACATAAATAAACATCTATATAAGCAGAAATAAATATGCATGCTTCAGTTGGAATGTAAATAATCAGTACAATGGCAAGGTATACTTGCCGAGCAAAAATCCTATATAGTGCACGTCCAACAGTGTTAAGTTGTAGTAAGAAGAAGTGGGTTAGGGTTTGAGAGAGTGGTGATATATATAGGGTCAAGAGGCGGTGGGGGTCACTTAATGGTTAAGAAACCACTTCTGCTGCATTTCTCTTTCATTGGTTTAGGTTTCGGCTGAGGGTTGTTTAGTAATAACAGGTAAAGAGGCGGTGGGTTGTTGCTGATATTTTCCCCACATGTGTGGAGGAGAAAATTAAGCGGTAAAGTTCTGTTTTACGCGCGGAGCAGTGGAGGTTTGCTTTACGCGCTGAGCAGAATTTAGGCGGTGGTGGAGTTTACGCTTGGGTTTGTTTTATGCGTAGAGAGAGGAATTAGGCGGGTGGTGTTCTTTACGCGCAGATGAAGTAAGAAGCGGTGGAAAGAGTTTACGCGCGAAATTGCTTACGTACGGAGAAGGAAATAGCAAAGTTGGTTTGCTACTGCTACTGTTTGATATTTTCTACGCGGGTTTTGGGTGCAAGCGGGTAGTGGAGGTTTAGGAGTTGCGGTTTTGATATCCAATAACCAATAGAAATTGTATATATATATATACACATATCCATTCACAGGAAATTCTAAGAATTATATTGGTGCATACGGTTGAACTAGCAACCGTCCAAAGAGTCTCCTACATGGAATAAATTAGGAAAAATTTATAATGGCCCCATAAATCCTCTAAATGTACAACATCTCAGATAAAGATTTAAATAAAATTTATTCTCTCTATTTAGCTCATAACTACTATAAATAAATTAAATAATTGAGAAATATGGTTTTCAAGATTTAGGGATCTTACAATTCTCTCCCAGACGAATTAACCAAAACTCGATTTTCTTTTTCTGACACGAAGTCAATATAACCAGGATCGCAATGATATATTATTTGCATATTTTTTTTATCATTATTCCTGCATTAAAAATTATGTTTAAAATCAGGAAAAAACTACAATAATTGTTCATATAAAACTTAAAAAATAAGAAATGGAGTGCGTCCCGACAAACCGGACCACCACGTCATGTACTTGTTTCACCGAGAGGAGCGTATAGTATATCCTAACATGTGGGCTTTCGTGGAAGTTGATTCGGGCGTGCGTGCGTGCCGAAATCAACCCGTATCCGAGAAAAGTTTCCCATATTGACGGTTTGCAAAATTCCCCATTAGTTGGTACACGCTCGTCGGAATGCGACAAAACTTGCGTCATCGGATCCTTAGTATCATGCTAGTCCTGTAACCCATGTTTCACGGGTTTCCGAGACAATTAACCGAGCCGCCTATTTGTGGGCCCCACAGTTTATTTGACGGACGAAATTGTGATCGGCTCACCAGAATCCAAAATTGGATATACCATTGAGTTCGTATCTACGTTTATGATTTGTTTGACCTATAATTTATCCCATTTAGAGACCTTATCCCTGGCACGTATTTTGGTGCAAAGTGGGTCATATGTGGTGTCACGACCCGCATTCGAAAAATTGGGCATGAGTCGTGGGTACGTCCAGCCTACGCTGCAGCATCGGCGGTAGAACGCTGTCTAGGTCAACTATCTAGCCAACAATCTCACGCAATCAATATATAAACCTTTCAAGATCTCAACTCCAAACGGAGGAGCAATATCATAAGGATAATCACAATATACTCAATCACGAATCTAAGTACGATAAGATAACAAAGAAGACTAACAGCTACCAAGTCTAACCAACAACAACTACAACATCAACCACAACATCAATAATAATAATACATCATCCAAAATAATATACAAACAAGATCTCAATCCAAAATCGGAGACAAATTCGGTGCTAGAAGCTAATAAAAATAATAACAAGGTCCTAGTGATCCCGGCTACCAACCCGAAAATCACTCTTACACTAGAGGGTCCCTGTCTGCACCATCGACATGCTCAGGTCCATAGAACGTCGGACACCAATCCTCTGGATACTCTGAAAAATATGTCCAGTCAGGACTGGAGCAAGTACATCTCTAACGGCAGTTCCAGTTAAATGATAAAAACTATAAAGCAGTTATAGCAAGTAGCAAGAAGAATGAAGCAAGTATAAAACAAGAAAATATATATAACTGGTGCATAAAGATAAAGATGCAGAAATATCAGAAACAAGATAGTAATGACTGCAAGATACAAGAAATCTAAACTAAGATCAAGTATGTGCATAAGAACGTGTAGTGAGTCCAGCATGAAGTACATGTAAAGAGTCAAGTCCAGAAACTATAAGTGAGACCAACAAGAAATACAAGTGAGTCCAGACTAGAAAGAATGAACTCGATGTCTTT